>PVKM010000332.1:86887-110801 GCA_004027735.1 Carollia perspicillata | reverse complement strand
GGGCCAGCAGGTACAGTACAGGGTGCGCTCCACCCGGTCAGATTCCCAAAGCTACAGCCACATCCACAGCGGAGGATCAGGCCACATGTGTAACTTTTCTAGAAGGAAAGACGTTCCCATATAAATTCCTGCTAAATATCTGTCTTTTCAACCTCTAACAATTAAAGTTTATTTTATTGACAGTGTATCAGACATTTCTGTGACTAGATCTATTCCATCCCAGATGGAGCAATTAATTGACCAGAGCCTAGTAGAATGGATTCTAGTATTGGCTGATTAATGAAACTAGAAGACCATTCCCTGGCAAAACTAAAATTCTACATATCGAGTGTTTTGCATCGAAGTGAAATTTAAGATTCTTTTTCTTTGGGAAAAAAATCCGTTTAATTATTTTTCTTATTGTTTTTAATAAAGAAGAATTAATATGCACAAATAAAAGTATAATCACTACTGTTATTTTTGGGTCAGCATGATAAAGATTAAAGAGAGTTGTCCAAAGGTTCCTTTGTGTTTTTTTTAAAATTTCCTTTTTACTTTTGCCTTAACTATAGACTGGGAGAAGCGTCTGGCCACTCACTAGACAAACCAAAGCCATTTCAGAGGGAGAGCAAGTGCCAATTCAAACCAGAATTTGAGATCTATTTAAATGCATTTTCATCATTTTATTTTATCTTTCTCCTGTGAATTTTCAAGCTGTTACTTAACAGTTTCTTGAGTTTCACTAGCCTGTTTTAAAGTCTGAGGTAATATAGAAAACTAAAATTTTTAGAAGGGCCATTTGGACTGCTCCTCTTACTATAAAGCATTTTAATATGGTATCACATTTCACTTGAGATTTTTCTCTTTTAAAACAAATCAGATAATCAACAATGAGAAGGTGAAAAAACCTAATTTTCCTATCTATTTTGTTCAGGTACAGAGTAAGAACAAGCATCCTATGTCCAAGAATTATAACAAACAGACCAATTATGAGTTGTTAGTTTTAACTCTATTTATTTTAGGATTATTTTACTAAGGATTTTCCAGTGTTTACTATAAACTTTGGTAAAACATTTTCTGAATGAGTAGGATCCACTAAATCAATGGCTGGGGATTCAACAACATGATGCTCTTCTTTGGAGAAATGTCGCTCCTCACTTACCTGAGAGTGCGGGTCCCTGCGTGAAGCCGCCTGTGGGAAGGATGCAGGCAGCTGGGTCCGATGCCCAGGCAAGAGCCCACCACAGGGGACTGGGATCAGGCTGTGTGTGCAAACGAAGTGAGGCCAACGGAGAAGCAATCTAGCCTCAGTTCAGTCTCCTTTACACTGTCTCAGAATAGAGCCTCCAACCACAGTGGTGGTTGAGAACAAGGACTTTGGCACGGTAAAGATATGTGCTACTTCCCTGTGTCTTGTCCCTACTGTATACTGCAGGGAGGTGCAGGCTAGAAGGCCCCGTGTGTCTTGTGGTGACATCTGGTAGACTGCCATCAGTTCCTGGGCACTAGTCACCTTCACCTGGGCATCTTCACTTGTCTCCAGGGGACACTATAGGCTCCTGCCACCTTCCATTTTTTGTCACTGGGGCCACAGGTGATGAGCTGTTTTGATCTTTCAAGTGCTCCTGGCAATAATGCAGAATTGTCATACCTCCACCTGCATTTCACGGAGGTCTGTTTGTTCTCTGGAGGCCTACCAGCTATTTGCCTAGTCATCTTTTTTCTTTTGCTTTCATTATCAGAAAAGTCTAAGGGAGACTGAACTTCAGGGTAAATGTGAGCACTAACAGCACGCTGGCCAAGTGATGTCCATGTTCTTTGAAACCTGTGGAGTTGTGACTTCTGTCTATCAGGACCTGTTTACAGTGGTCTGGAAGCGCCGGTGGTTGCCGCAACTTGGAGAGGGCTGCCATGACCTTCCAGTGGGTGGAGTTCAGGGACACTGCAGAACACCTAGCAATGCACAGGACAGCCCCACATGGCAAAGAACGGTGGCCGCCAAGTGCCAACAGTCCTGAGACCCACAAACCCCATCGTACAGGCTTGTCTGCCTAATAAAGCTACTGTTGAAGGGAAATTCAGCCCAAGCCAGAGAACACTTTGAATCCCGTCCCATTCCTGATGTATTCAAGTAGCTATACCCTTACACACACAAACTCATAAGAAAGCCACGTACTGTGTGCATTCAATTAATGTGACTTTTAAAACCAATCAGTTGACCCCAAATAAATAGACCATTGAGGACTTGGACCTGCCGAACACAAAATGTTAATTACTAACAAAGAGAGAAAAAATAATAACCTTTAACATTTTCCTGATGCTCATTTCTACAGTGGAGCCCACTCATGAACATGATTTTCTTGATGTTTTTAATACATTTGTGGTTTTATATGAAACAACTTCTAATTCAGAAGTAAACACATTAGTGATAATTCCCAATGTTTCAAAAATTAAAGTGTTATGTGCATCCATAGTGTATTCATTATAGCTGGGTGTATTTTCAGCATTATGAAAATGAGACACTATGTAGTTTTTCATACTAGTATGGGAAAAATACTAAAACATGCTACTTATCTGAAATTTTCACAGCAAGTGTTAATCCCAAGTCAACTTTTATGACTGTAGGTAAGATTTCAGTGAATAAAGTTGGAATCTATTAAATACATTTAATGAACCATGTCACAATAATAATTCCTAGTTAACCTTTTCACACTCCATGAGTAAGATGTGAAATGATTACATCTGATTATTCAAATATAATTAAAAAATTGAAGCCATTCATTAAGTTCAATTAAGGAACAGTGGGCTAATGCCCAAAATGAATTAAATATTTAAATTATATTCTAGGGAGTGATTGATCTATTTTCTAAGATTAATTTACTTTATCACAAAGTAAACAAGTGAAGAATGTAGAATATGTGTTTGCCTCAGTAAATCGATGACACTTCTTGAAAAATATTAACAGTTGAAAGGCTGATCTGCTACTGCAGTTTCTGTGTATACTTTCATTTTTCTTGTTGTCATTAGTAATTGAGAAAAATTCTCAAATAGCAGGAAATAATGTAACACTTGAATGACAAGGCATATCATAAATAAGCAACAGCTTGTACATCTCTCTATTTTGTAGAATTTTTGTAATGATTCTGTGATAACATTAAAAATAATTTTTCACTAGCTAATGATATAACTAGTAAATATGGAATAAATAGTAATATATCTAGGAAACATAATATATCTTAACTATATTTTAGTGACTAAATAAATATACATACATCTATATACATGAATGAGTGTTTACAGAGGTGTCTAAGAAATACCATTATACTCACTGGTACTTAATTTATAACACGGAACAATAGACATTTCCAAGGTGTGCGCCATGGCCCGTGATGTGCTTTAGCTTGGTGATTACTGCACGTGAGTGTCAGAAGGACGTGTATCCTACTGTTGTTGACAAAATCACTTCCAAGGTGACCTCGATCAAGTTGACCAAATGTGCTGTTCGTGTCCTCCATTATTTTAACTGACAGGGAGGCTTTGAGGTCTTCAGCTAAAATAGTGGATTTGTCTCCTTTTGTGTCATTCTTTCAGTTTTGGCTCATATGTTTTGTCACATTCTGATGAGGTACATACTCACTTAACATTTTTATTTTTCTTGGAGAATTGACTCTTTTACCGCTATGTAATTTCCCCCCTTTTCCTTCATAATCTTTCTTGTTCTGAAGTCTGCTTTGTCTAGAATTGACGTAGCTACTTCAGCTGTCTTTTGATTAGAGATGGCAGTGTTTGTCTTTCTCCACCCCCTTCCTCTTAATCTATCTGAGTTTCATATTTACAGTGGGTTTGTCGTTCTTATTTTTTCCTTTATCCTCTCTGACACCGACTTTTAATTAGTGTATTTTAACCATTAACTCTTAAACTGGTTGTTGACATAATTAAATTAACATCTACTATATTTGAAACTATTTTCTATTCATTACATTTGTTCTTTGTTTCTTGGTTATTATTTTTTACCCTCTTTTTCTGCTTTTCCTGATTTTAATTGGGCATTTCATGAGTTCATTTTCTCTCCACTATTAGTATAAAAATTATACTTCTTCATTTAATTTTTTAAGTGGTTGCCCTGCAGGTTGCAATATATACATAAAATTAATCCAAGTCTACCTTTATATAATACCGTTCGCAGTTGTGCAGGTAACTTAGGGTATTTGCAGTTCCTCCCTCACATCCTTTATAACCTTGCTGGTCTTCATTTTACCTTTCTGTGTACTGTAATCACCTAACACGTGCTTACTGTTACCATTTTGAATGAACAGTTATCTATTAGATCAGATGGGAATAAAAACAATAAGGGTTTCATTTTGCCTTCAGTTATTCCTTCTCTGGTGATCTTCTTTTCTTATGTGGATCAGAGTTGCTGAGTTATATTATTTTATATCAATATAACAAATACTACAGTAAAGTGATCGCCAGGTACCATAGGAAGACACTACTATTTAGCTTTGCGTCAAAGATTCAGTGAAAGCTTCTTAAGAAATAACCAATTTTGTTGGAGCTCATCATCCTAGAATGACTTGTGCCTTGCTGTTTTTCTACCTAAATCCTGCTTGGCCCCACATTGGTAATTATTTTTTGGTAAAACTAGCCTTCACTAAAGCTTTTTCCATTTTGGAATTTTATCATGTTTGTTTTCTGGTTATATCACCAATACCGAGTCCTTGCTCCTTAGTGATTGTTCACTGTTTCATGGTTCACACCCGGAGTTCTGGTAAATTTCAGTGCCCTAAAAGCAAGGGACTTGAATACAGATAACTCAGGAAGGCCTGCCGGTGCCTATTCAAATGTTTTTCCACAAGCAAAAGCTTACAAAATTATTTTTGGAAAAAAAAAAGCAAGTAAAACACCGCCGTTCTCATATCCTTTGAGGCATATTTGGTGGTGGACTGAGAAAAGCCTCTCTTAAAATGTATAAATATAGAAAGATTATATTCACATCAGGCATTCACAAGAATCAAATATTAATGAGAAAAATACCTGTGGTGAACTATTCACCAGTTAATGTCCCCCTGGGTTTAATGTGCCACAATTTAAAAGAAGTTCAGTTCTGCAAACCTGGGGCAAAAATTCATTTCAGCTGTCATTGGCTGCGAAGTCCAAATAGCAGCTCAAACCAACAGGGTGTTTTTCTTAAGCTTTTCTATTAACGAACAATATCAAGCTACGTCTACATGACAAATACTCTCAGAAAATGAAAATAATCCTATCAGGAATATATTCATGCTGATTTATAACCCGCCAAACCCTGTCCCTACCACACATATATCAAAATCTTACACAAACCTAATTAAAGAAAGAAAAGGGAATATACGGTATGTTACTTAAATAATTGCTGTTAACAAATTTCACCAGATCGTTGGCCCCTGCTAAGGCACTTGGAATTGTATTTCAAATATTTAGGTGTTATGTGTATGTTCCATACCTGCTATATTTCTAAGTCAACTAGTACCAACTCTAATATAAAAAGCTAATGTTTATGTTCAATAAGTCACATGAGATTCTTATACCTTAGGCCTTCACCTGGGAATCGATTCTCAAAAGGCTAATTGAGAAGAATGGAATTTCCATACACCGAGGACTGACTGAATGATCCTAGGGCTATTTTCGTGTAGGAACCACAAGAATCCCATGTTTCCTGGGCCATCCTTGATAATGCTCTGCACATCCCCTTATTTTCTGGACTCCCAGCCTCAGGCTGCTTCTGTTTCTGAGCCTATCCAGCAGGCTTCTCACCGGCAATATCCCCAGCACCTTGGCCTTCTGTGGGCATGTGCTCTTCTTCTACTCGCTCTAATGCAGACTGGGGATGCCCCGAAAGACACTTGCACTGAAGACACCCCTCCTGCAGTTTTCTAGAGTGTTTCTGTGTTCATCTCCTCGCTCCTTCTCTTTGCGCCTTGTTTGCTCCTTCCTAAAACCCTGTAGCCCAGGGCTCTCATCAGACAGTCCTCTTCACCAGCATTCCTTCCCGTGGTCGCCAAAGGAGCTTTGCGCCTCTCCCCTGAATTTCTCAGTGTTGCTCCCGTCTCATAGTAACGCCTCCCCAGCCATCTCTTTATGATGACCGGTGATTTCAAAATCCTGGCCGAGTTCTTCCCATCACCCATGCCTTTCAGTTGTCCCCCTCGATTCTTCCAACAATATCAGCTTCCAACCCCCTCAGGCATGCACTCACAAGCCACTCCAGCCTGCACCCCTGCCAGTAAGTGGTGTGCCCACTTCACGACCATTGTCTCTGCTTGCCCTTCCCAGCTCATCTCTGCCCGTGCCTCCAGCTCGGGCCCTCAGCACTTCTCCTCCCATGTCGCGGGGACCACTGACCTCTCACCCACTTCCTGTATCTACTTCCCTCTGGACTGATGTTCAATCCCATGGTTAATCGATTATTTCTTATTTACATCCTCATCTCATACTTTCTCAGGTCAAACTATTCTTATGGCAAAATAAAAGACCTGATTATATTCAAACTACTCTCTACTTTATGTCTTCACCCATGCAGCTTAGCATTTTAAAGGAGAAATAAAAATAATACTGACTTGTTTTACTTTAAGGTCACACTTACTAAATTTAGGTGGGGTGTCACCTGGGGCTTAGCTTTCGTTCTGACTTTGCTGGTCAATCCACATGCTCCGTCTGTGACTATTTTGTACCTTCTTCTCTCTCATCACACCTTTAAAACTCCCTCCTTACATCTTCAAACTCCGTTGACCACCTTGTTTTCTATTTCACTGATGCGCAGAAGCAAGCCAAGACAACACTTACAAGTGCCCCCCACCACCACCACACACACCTGTAAAAGTTTCTCCCTCTCTCCTCTAAAGAGAGTGAGTTCCTCTAGTGGGTCTTCTTGGTCAAAATAAAAATATCCATCTCCATTTTAAGAGAAACCTCTTTTAGTTTTAATTTCTCTCCTAGCTACTTTCTATGTCTTTCATACCTTTTGCAGCAAACTTCTTTCCACGGTCTCTTCATTGTATTTCTAATCCAGGTCATTACACTAAATTGTTCTAATCAAGGTTTCAGCCACACCCTTCCCTGGAGTGAGCTCAGTACTCGTTCTATTGGACAGACCAGCAGTAGGCTGGATATGGCTAATCTTCCCTCCTTATTATTACTATTTTTGCACAAGTACACACTATATTGTAGTCCTGCTACTATTTCATTGGCTGCTGCTTCTGAAACTTTGCTGGGCCCTTCTTGTCCGCTTGCTTGGCCTTTCAGCCCTGGAAGTCTCTGTGCTGGTTCTCTCGGCTCTTCTGTCTTTATCTGGATTGCTGTTCTTGGTATTAACATTGTGGTTGCAAATGCCTGTTGTAGGCTGACGAGAGCAAAATGGATACCCCTAGCTGAGATCACTCCCCTAAAGTTGATTCCTACATCCATCTCTCCTTTTGTATATAATACAAAATGCCCACTTCACGACCACTGGCAAAATGAAAAGTAAAATGTCATTAAATCAGCTTGTGAACTGGCTTTGCTAAACTGTTTTCTCACCCGACTTCTTGATTTCAGTTAAAATCAGTATTGTCCTTCCAGTAAATATCAGTGGTAATAAAGTAAATTAATAAAAATAAAAAAATGTCATAGGATAGGAAAAGATATTTATATGTATTAGTACACAGACTAGTCCATATACATATGTAAGATTTGTATGTATGCAAATTATTACATATTCATACATATACTATTAGAATCAGTAAGAGTTCTGGCTGGTGTGGCTCAGTGGATTGAGCACCAGCCTGTGAACCAAAAGGTTGCAGGCTTGATTCCCAATCAGGGCACATGCTTGGGTTTCGGGCCAGGTCCCCAATAGGGGGTGCTCAAGAGGCAACCACACCTCTATGTTTCTCTCCCTCTCTTCCCCCCCTCTTTCCCCTCTCTAAGGATAAATAGATAAAATCTTTTTAAAAAGAATCAATAAGAATCAATAAGAAATGTTCCTGGCTGGTGTAACTCAGTGGATTGAGCGTGGGCCTGCAAACCAAAGGATCGTGCCAGTCAGGGCACATGCCTGGGTTGCAGGCCAGTTCCCAGCAGGGGACGCACAAGAGGCAACTATACATTGATATTGCTCTCCCTCTCTCCTTCCCTTCCCCTCTAAAGATAAATAAATAAAATCTTAAAAAAGAGAGAGAATGCTCCAGCCCAGATGTTGCCCAGGGCTTTTCCCAACACATCCATTATTGCTGAACGCACGGTCCCAGAAAGCGTCCCAGCCCACGGGAAAGTGAGTCATTGCCCCGTAGGCTGTCCAGTTTCTGTCCGTCTATTTTCACTGATTTTTATCTCATCTACATTTTAGCAGATACACACTATCTTTTTTTTTTTTTTACCACAGTCTGACTTTCTTTTCAGTACTGTTGATGCTCTCAGAAGGAAGAAATTAATGGTAAATGAATGGTAGAAGTGTTTCACATTTCAAAATATGATGAAGGAGCTTGAACTTAGAGCTTCGCTTCCTCTGTGGAACTCTTACAAAGCAAGGCGGATGTCTTTTCCTGCATTAACATAAACTGTACATACTGTGAGATAAACCTTTCCACATTTTCCAATTGTTTGGTGAACAATTGTTTATGTGAACTTTAATTAGGCAAGGAGTTTTAGGAAATTTGGAAATGGAACATATGTCAAGGTATATAGGATTACACAGATATAATATGGCATATGTGTATTTCCATTACTGTTTGCCTATTTATCTCTATATCTGTGGCAGAAAAGCATTTAATTCAACTTCTTTACTTGTACTTTGCTACAATGATCTTAATGGTGACTGGCTAGAATCAAAAGTTAAGTCTCTTGGTTGGTCCAAAGGAAAACAATTCCTTTGTACCTCTATGTTATGTTGACTCAGAGTTATGATAACTTCAGTGAGAATGTGTGGTCAGAAATGTCTTCAGAAGTACTGCCGACACGGCCGGAAGTCATAAGTAACCCCTGTGTTTGTCCGACCTGCAGTATTTCTCTTCCACCTTCAGAACTGAAACATGATCAGATCTAGCTCCGTGTGTTGCTGAATGCCAGATGTGTGCAGGGTTAGTTTGCTATCGCCCTCTTCATCACATTCACTGGAGAAAGAAGTCAAGAGATTGGTCACTTCAGCAGTTGCTGTCGCCAAGGGTTACCTTCTCATGTGAGAAACTGGCTGTTTCACAGTGGCTGAAAGCTTGTCCCTTGTTTACAGGGCATCGGAACCCTACTATGCCATTCACTCAAAGTTCTGACCTTTGAAATAGCTTACACCACTCTGCTGAATTATATGGTACTGTTGAATCAGCTGGAGGAACTATGTCATTTGTATTCATCTTACAAAACAAATTTCAAGGGCCAGATATGTATATACCCTGTTATCAAATCAACTGCTCACTATTTCTGGAGAATGGCTGAGAATAGATCTATACTATGAGCTGGTCAAAAAGGATGTCAAATAATTCAGTAAGGTGTGCATGCGTGTGTGTGTGTGTGTGTGTGTGTGTGTGTGTGTGTGTGTTTAAAAGAAAACATTTTGCTTGTTTTTGATTCTGTAATTTCCTTCAAGTAGTCAAAAATGTTTCAATGAAAGCATCACTATCGAACGTTTCGTATTTGGTCCCACACATAGACTTAAAATATTGTTTGTAAACTCAATATATGAAGTGAAAATATATCTTAAACCTTATACCTCATGGAAGATACAGAGTAAACAGCAAAAGGTGGAGGCTATGGAAATGCCAAAGACTGTTATATTTGGAAACAAGGTTACGCACTCATTGATTACTCAATTAGAAAGCAATAGAAAATCGAGGGCATTGAATGATGTGACACCGTGGAACATGGTCCCACATGAAGGAAGTCAACCACAGGCTGCAAATGTGGAGAGAGGTTCCTGCAGAGGTCGAGGCTCAGAAGAAAAAAAGGCTAGAAGGACAATGAAATGGTGAAATAAGAGTTCGCAAATAATAGAGAGTGAACACTAGCCGAAAACAGCTGAAAGGACAATGGAACAGGACAAAAGTGTCCATGTCAAGGAACAATGGGTTTGGTTTGACAGTACATTTTTCCACTATGACTTCTTGAGTAAAAGTCCATAGGATGAAAGTAGTCATTTATGAAAAGTCAATTTCAGGGGTGATGTGCTGGGCAGACTCCCAAGGGTGAGAAGGCTCTTAGGAGGAGTTTGGATCCCAGGTTGTACCTCCTAACTACTAGAACTTGAATTTCTTTTAGGATCATTTTGTCTTTGAGGAAAAAAAAATATTGAAATCCCTTTGTGAGCTGTGTTTGTCTGGGACTGGGCGTTGGGAAGCCACAGTAACAAAAGGTATTTGCTACAAAGCCGGAGCTCATTCTGGGAAAATTGCCAAGAGACTTTAGAAACAAAAGCATCTAACATACATTCTCGTTTGTACTGCTATGTTGCAAAATCATTCATTTTTGCCAACTTTAGCAGAGTATGGAATATAAATATATGAAAATGTATGAGGGTACAGGGGGCTTTGAAGGGTTCGTTTATTATTCAAGAAATAGATGAGCATGATGACTAGAAAGTGCTTCCGGGTAAGTTTGCAAAAGTACCACGAGTGAAATGAAAAGGAACTTTTCAGATTGGGAGAGAATATTTCACTCTATAAAAGGAAGAAAAAAATGAATGTCCATATTCTAAAAAGTATTTCTACAAATTGACATTAAAAGGCAAACACCCATACAACAAGGGGGAAAATGATGTGTACAGGTTATTTGTAGAAAAAGTTAAAATGCCCAGTAAACATATGAAATGATATTTAATTTTTTCTGGTGATTTAGTTTCTTTAATGCTCAAAGTAGAAAAAAATAGAAAGTATTCTTATGCTTACCATTGGCAAAGATAACACATAAGGGACATTTTGAATACATATAGTCTTTCTTTTATCAACATGATATTTCTGCTCATGATAAAATATAGAAAAAAATTCTGTTGAATTCAAAATCATAAGTGAGAGGGCACTCTTATCAACTCTACAGAATTAGAAAGCATTACACATGAGAACTATGAACAAGTGTGACCAACACATTGGATGATGGAGACGAAATGGATACGTTCTCACAAACACAAAACCTACAAGGACTGAGTCATGAAGAAAGAGAAGATACGAAGAGAACTGTAACTAGCAGGAGAGTTAATCAGTACTCAAAAATCTTCCCCGTACAAAAGCTCTGGGCCTGATGATTTCACCAGTGAATCCTACCAAACATTTAAATGAGCACCATCAGTTCTTGTCAAACTTTTCCAGAACATCGACACTGACGGAACATGTTCTCACTCATTTGGAGAGGCAGCGTTGCCCTGGTACCAAAGAGCTTCACCTAATGGCATCAATGACTTGAAGTGAAAGACACATAACAAAAGCAGATATAAGTAAGAATTAGGTACCTATGGCACCTAATCAACCTTATCAACAAAAGACACTGAATGAAATGAGTTATTTGGGGACCCACTGGATTTTACCTAAAACCTTAAAAGAAAAGGTGAGTGTGTGCTGCTCATTTCAAATATGTTATTTTAAATATTTGCACGTTGGGTGTGCCTGCATTGGGCTCTTCCCACATCCTCATGCACACAGTAAGGAGGGGAATTGCCGGAAGCTCTCAACCTTTAGGAGACGTCACTGTTTCAAGTTTAGTGAAACTAAACTTGCTCAGTGCCCCGAGCACTGAGTTTATACTCGACACCTGCATGCTCGGTCTCCTCGGAAAGTTCTCTGTCATGTGTGGGAGGAGATCCTGCATTTCATGTTTTCCTTATAGCCTTCAAGGGTCTTACGGAGTTGGGCTGAAGGTAGACATTACAGAAACCATTGTGTCGATTAGCTGTGTAAGTAAAGTATTTTCAAAGGTTGAAGTCTTGCCACAAAATAATAAATAGAACATGTAATGCCATCATTGAACTTCACAGTTGACCAGAAGCAGCTGAAGAAATGAGAAATATGAAAGCTACAAGAGTTTTGCCCTTTCTAGATTTTTAAAAAAATATTTTATTTATTTAGTTGTAGAGAGAGGGGAAGGGAAGGAAAAGGAGAGGGAGAGAAACATCAATGTGTGGTTGCTTCTCACACGCCCCTTACTAGGGACCTGACCTACAACCCAGGCATGTGCCCTGACTGGGAATCGAACCAGTGACCCATTGGTTCACAGGCTGGTGCTCAACCTGCTGAGCCACACCAGCCAGGCTCTATATTTTTTACCATGCTCCAAAGAGCTCCTCATATCCCAGGCCCACTGATCTGTTGAGGAGTTTTTAACCTGTGTTAAACACGAACAAGTGTCATATTCAAATTACAATTTGGCTTCATGGATGCAAAATATTTCTAAAGAAACAGAAATGTTGTGGTTGAAAAAATAGAAGAGAAGGTACTTTTATGCAGTTATCTCAGATGTACTAACAGACTTTAAGATGTAAGTGTGTTATACTGAAGTCCATTGCTTTAGGAGGGAAAAAGAAATGAGTGAAAGTAATGATGTAAAATGAAAATTTACTCAAAAGAAAAATGAATCACTTGTGTGACTCAAAGCTTAGAGCTTCAGAGGTCATAAAGCACTTGTAAAATTCTCCTAAATAATTGTACTGCACCTCACAATGTTTACACAGAACTGATTATTTTCATATATCCACAAATCCTGCTCCCACTACACCTCACAACATTTCTAATTCCTCCATTCCTGTAAAAAATAGATTTAACATTTCCTGTTCACTTGACTCATGAGTTTTTATTCAAATGTGCTGCCCTTGTCCAATTAACATATGGGAAATTTAGTTTAAAAATACTTATTAATTCAGCTAATTTAGGTTGCAGAATTAAAGATAAAAATAATTTAAATGAGATACATTATAGGTGATATTAAGTTTTAAAAACAGAGGTGGACTGGAAAGCTCTGGAATCCCCTGCTTCACAGTGAGGGCCTGCAGTCTGTGTTGGCCATGACCAAAGCCAACAGGGGCATCAGGAGGCCATCTCTGTGTGGCAGGCAGCTGCCACCACAAAGAACCAGTCTGTGTTTGAGAATCTCATCCGTCCTGCCATTGAAAGTGACCTTACTGCTACAGACGAACAGGTCTTAAAACCTCAGGGACTCTGAACTCTTCATAGGTTTCATTTTGGGACTTCATATAGGCTATAATTAGCAAAGAGTCCTAAATGATTAAGAAAACATTCTACCCAAGTGTCTAGTTTTACATTGTAAACCCTGTAGCAGTAACCTGGAGCCCTTTTAAAGGCAGCCTTACATGATCCGTGGCTGGGTCCCAAAATAAATAAATTAAATTTGGCTACTAGAGAAGGTTAAGAAGAGTTAAAAACAATTTTAATGAAAAACAGTGGCGGACTCAGCATTACCGTGGGGGGTTTTGTTTGTTTGTTTATTAACTTTCTCTAGTGGACTTGAATGTGACAATACTTGGGTAACAGCTGGAATACTAGAAGCCGACGACTCTAGAGAGATTTAGTCCACATTTGCCCTTCCCTTGACGTTCATATGACTTTACAAAGTCGTAATCCAATAGCAATATGACTGGGAACACCGAAGGTAACAGAGAACCATTTTTTCTTCATTCTCCCTTTTTATTCTCTTTGGTTTCCTTTTTTCCCATTTCCTTAATGGATGTCCCTGTTCCTGATGTCTACATGATGGCAACATTCGGTCATCTTGATTGACAACGTTGAAGACGGCACAGTGTCTGCTGAGTCAGTGGCAACAGTAAGCCCTTTCAGCTGAGATGCTCTGGTCGCCCCCGCCCTGAGAGACAAGCCTTTCCAACCTGGCAATAGTGCTTCCCTGGCAAGACCTGTGCCTGTCGAAGGTGCTCAGCACCTGAATTCAGCACGGAGCCTATTCCTGCTTCTCGAGGAAGATGTTTCCACTGGGGCCGCTGGCTCATCAGGAGGTGTATGGAAAATCAAATCGCGGTCCAACTCACTGCCCTGAGCATCCCAGTTGCACAAAGAAATGCTCTCCAAGAAAACAGGAAGCAAATCGATGTTTGAGCAGCGCATTGTGGGGTACAGATCACTATTTCCGTGTGCTTCTTCATAATTGCTAGTTAATATTGAAAAACCAAATTCACATTTTACTATAATTTTAATTTAAAACCAAAATTAATCACAGTAATTAAAACCTCAAATTAATCAGAAAACCTAAATTAATCACAAACCCCAAATTAATCAATTTTATTATAAAAGCTAATTAATTGTATTTTAATTATATTTATAATAATTCTTATAAATACTTATTGGCCAAAGAGCATTGCTCTGAAATTTTGAATAGTTAACATATTAAATACTTTTGATTATTGTTATATAATAATAATGTAAAAGAATATTGTCTTTAATATGTAGAAATAATTTGTACTGTAAACTAAAACAAGCCTAAGCTCAGTCATTATTCTATCAATTGTCGAATATTCCATCTCGCTTTTTAACCACTTTTTTGATTTGGGTCAGAGGACATTACGGTAGTTTGACTGATACAGTGTTAAAGTCGTGTCTTAATCAAACACTGCTTGCTTCTGCGTGTGGAACTGGGGGTGGGAAGTCTTTGCTCAAGAGCAGATGAATGACCTCATTTAAACTCTCACCAAGTGCTTTCGGCCCTGCGTTTCTTCATTAGATCCAGATGTCACAGCATCAACTGCCTGTAGCCATTTACACTGAGAACCGGTGAACTGACATTTTTGCTAATCACATGGCAAGCTAAGGATTTTCTTTGTCACTTTGACTTAAAATGGGGGAAGAGAGAGAATGATGGCAATCCACTGTCCCAATGGCAGCCGTTCTCCAAACCGCCCCCTCTGAATGAGGCCACCATGTAGGAAGTCATGGGCAACATGTTATTCTTCCAAAACTCCATCAGGTAATGGTCACATGATTTTCAATGAAGAATGAAGGGCCTAGTTTACTTACATATGTAACTGATGAACATCAGAGCAAAGGACCAATAATTTATTATGTAGCCACAAGATTAAACAAAGCTTACATTATAATAGCTGGTATTACTCATGAATATATTTATATATTTTCCATATATATATTTATAAGAGGGACATGTGGTATGACTTCTTACAGAAGACTGAAGGTACTATATTCCCATGTTTGTATTGCTATTTAAATTACATTACATGCAAAAAATACTCATTTGTCAAAATCAGCAGTGTCTTATTTTTTAATACATGCTTTTTAAAAATGACAGCCACCTGTGGTCTCTACCACATTCTTTCCAAATCAAAACCTACAATTTTTCTGAGATCTGCTGTTTCCATGGAGATTTTAATTGGCTAAGATATTTTCCAATTTCATCTTAGTCTTAGTAGTATTTATTTTTCTCCATTTTTGTTTTATTATAATGACAAACATTCTTTAGTTTCTGGCTCACTTATTTTTTTTGGAAGTTTGATGCCAACTGTTCACCATCCATTTTTTTTATCCCAAGTCAGAATGGCAACATTAATTAAAAGGCATGGAATTTTGCCTTAAATAAAAGTTATTAATTATGATGTTTATTTCCAATTGGTAACACCTTTCTTTAGGCATTCCATAATGCTTATCTCAATAACCTATCCATAGTACAATAAAAATACTATTATTAGTGGTAGTGGAATTTGACATTCATATTTGGTTAATATCACACCAGCTATATATTTTCAAAAACAAAGTGAATAATTAAGAAAGTTAAAAATTAACATAGGAAAAATAATTAACATGGAATATTGACTTAGCAATAACGCATTCCATGAAGAAAGATTTCGTTAGTAAGTTAATACAATTTTTTTTTCCTATTCTTCAAAATGAACGGGTCCAGATTTTGTAAAAGAGAAGTATAAGATTTGGTATTGTCTTCAGAAGTTTTGTGATCTTGTTACTTAAAAAGTCCTTAACAATTAAGAGAGCATGTGAAAAAGTACAAGGTAACAAGTCGTCTAGATTTGTCCCAGAGATGACCATTGCCTAACGTCAAAGAAAATGTAAATCCCGACTTAGGTGGTATTTCGGAAATCAGAGTAGCCACCTTCAAAGATGACAATCTGTTAAAGGGAAACAAAGCAAGCACAGGGCGTGAGAGGGGCCAGGGCACATGTTCTCTGTAGTTTCACTGATTGAGCTGCCCAGAGACAAAGGAAGAACAGGGAGCAGTTAAATGGAGATTATTGTCAAAAATAAAATGATGCTTCTCGCCAACACAGTTCTATAAAAAAGCTTAACATTTACCCAGGTCTTAGTGTGTGTTAGGTGGTCTTCTACGCATGTTAATATATTTGCTGACAGATAGAAGGATAGGTAGATAAAGACACAGCTAGATAGAAGGAAAGAGATTTTTTATGAGGGATCGATTTACATGATCATAGAATCCGAGAAGCATCACGGCAAGCTATCTGCAAGCTGGAGACCCAGGAAAGTCCAGTCCATGCCTGAAGGCCTGAGAACCAGGGGAGCCGAGAGCCTAACCCCAGTCTGAGTGTGAAGTCCCAAGAACCAGGAATGTTGATGGTTAAGGGCTTAAGAAGAAGACGAAATGTTTCGCTTACGCAAAGATCCAATGTTCCCTTCCCCCGTCTTTTTGTTCTGCTTGGGCCCTCAACAGAGAGACGATGCCCTTCTGCCTCGGTGGGAGTGATCTTCACTCCGCCCACTGGTCTAAACGCTGACTCTCCTGCAGACAGTGCCGCCGACACACCCAGAACTCTCCTGCAGACAGTGCCGCCGACACACCCAGAACCCCAGAACGATGTTGCAGCCATCCAGGCCTCTTTTAGGCCAGTCAAGCTGACACAAAATAACCAACCCTGAAAGCCACTAGAAGCTGAAAAGTTAAAGAATCAGAGTCTCCCCTGGCCCCTCCATGGGACATGGTGCTACTGACACCTTGAAGCTGGGGTGTCACCAACTTTGGATTTCTGACCTGCAGATTTATAACAGCACACATTGGTGGTGTTTCAAGATAATAAATTTATAACAATTTGTTACAGCAGAAATAGGAAACTAGTACAGGATCCAAGCACAAAATCCAGACAGGCTCTCGGGAATGAAGTTCAGAGGAGGGGCAAAGAGGTGCATCTCTCCGCGTGTTGATCAGGAACCACCGCTGTCTGGGCATCCTGGTTAGGTGAGGACCAGGTTGGACAGAGGGAGCTGCTCTCTGGGTGTGCTGTGCTTCTCGGGACCCCACTGCCCCTACTGCACACATGAGGTCCCCGCCCAGGTGAGAAGAGGCTAAGTGGCTACATTAGGACTCCTCCTCTCCCCTTGGGTGAACAGGTGGGCTCCCCGTGTTCACCCAGAGTCGTTGAAAACAGTAATCTGCTCAATATGCATTATTTATGGGCTTCTTCCCCATCCTTCACTTCCCTACTCCTGGTGTTTTCTGGGGTCACTTCATAAATAATACACTTATTCAAATCCTTGTCTCTGGGTCTGTTTTTGGTAAGCACAATCTAAAACACCACAGTTTAAAAGGGTATTGATATTAAACTAGATATGTCAGTCACGGTTATTAGTTTCTAGTAGGATAAACCAGTTCTGGCTGAATGAATTAAATAAGGGATTTATTAACTAGATACACAGAAGTTCACAGAATCTTTGGGAGAGTCAGAGAGGAAAGTTTTCCATTAGGCACTCAGGAACAATCCCCCAAATCTAAACTACAGAACGGATTTCATCTCAGAATTCCTGAAATTGTCATCAGACACTAGTTTAACTACTGTCACTCCTGCCACTTGTTCGTCCTGGAAATTTCGTTGAACTGTAACCACCATTGCTGCCGCTGAAACTGCCGTTTCTGTACTGAGTGCACAAACCAGTCACCCAGGCCCCGCCCCCATGCACCCGGGAAGAAAAGTCTTTTGCTAACTCCTGCTTTTCGAGTCAGCAGCTCCTGAGCCAAGCACAAAGCCAGAGCCTGTGATTGGCAGGACAGAGGCAATGTGTCTACTTTCTGGCTGCAAGGGAGGCTGGGAAAATGAGTGTCTGGCATTCTCAATTTTTTAATAATAAGAGGCAATTTCTGCTTCCCACCAAAATTCAAAGGGGGTAGGGCAGGATCCCCCAACTGTGAAGAGGATCCTGACACTATTTGACCCCAAATAACTAAATACAGTGAACATTATTATGTTGAAAATTCATATGACAGTTTCTGTCACTCTTCAGATTTTATAATGCTCTGAAGACAAACTCCAAGTTATGAGAAACCACAAAAATTTTAATCAAACTACTAGAACTGGGTAGGGCTGCACCCTCTCCACAGAAGTAAAGAATGACAACTGAATTGGCAGAGCCAGGGGTCCCGAGCAATGTCTCCTGAATCTGTGAGGATGATCGAAGAGCAACTTCTGGAGGGATTCAGTTGGGCTCCCTGAATCCTCCCCCTTACACACACAGGACCTTAATTATCTAACGATTACGTGGATTGCCGTAGTTTGATTAATACACAAATTCCTAGAGTGGTAAAAGGCAGAAATGCTTAGGACCCACCAAAAATTCCATTAGACTCCATGGTGAGTACACTGAGACAGAGCCTGCTTTGAGAACCCACAGAGAATCATGAAGTTTGACCAGACACACGGCCCCAGAGGACCAGGTTTAAGGAAGCTTGGGAAAAGTCAGCAGTTCCTAACCTAAGTCTAGACTACACTGATGCCAGGCAAAACTCTGATTTATATTCCATGGGAATCTTCAAGGAGGATGTAATGATTTTATTGGTTTGTAATTTCCTCTTTTTTTTTGGTCAATTGACTTGTGGGGAGCTCTGTAGCACACACTTCTAATTTCCCTCGTTTATCTTTCAAACCTGAGAGTTTATTATTTTTTCTTTCTTTTTAATTTAATTTTTATTAAAATTATCAGGGTGACAGTGGTTCATAAAATTATATAGGTTTCAGGTGTACAATTCTATAACCTGTCATCTGTATAGGATGTATATATATATATAATATAATATAACATATACTATATACTATACTCTGTGTACTATACTATATATGCTATACTATATACTATATATACATTATACTATACTGTAGTATATACTATATTGTACCATACTGTATTATACTATAGTCTATATACTATATACTATAGTATATATGATATAAACTATACACACACACACACACACACACACACACACACACTCTATTCTATAACCTGTCGTCTGCACAATATATACGATACATTGTATTGTGTGTTCACCGTCCGGAGTCAAGTGTCCTTCCATCACCATTTATCTGACTGTTACCCTCTTCACCTCCCCACCCTTCTTTATCAGGGTTAAATCCAACATTATTACTCACAGGGATTTGGTAAGTCAGTAACAACCCCTTGCATTCAGTTATTTCTTACTTCTTTAATCTTGCCTTTCCTGTTCAGCACCTCTTCTTCCTATATGAGGGGATCCTCCAGCTTCAATCAGTGAAGTTACTGTTGTGTCCACTCTCTGAGGCTATGCACAGAGGACATCAGTGCACTTGGCACAAGTGCAGATAGAGAGGCCTTTGGAGCTGGTGTCCCCATGCACCCCCAAAGGCAAGTGCTGGCTCTCCCCCCGACTTCTGGCCAGACTGCAGTCCCAAATCCACTCTAGTTTCTTGCTCTTCCTCAAACCCGTCATTGTTTTCCGTCTTTATGTTCCCTTTACTTGTCATTCCTGCAACCTCCCCGTCTGCACTGCCTGTCCTTGAGGCCATCTCAGACCTTTCTGCCCCAGGCTACCCCGGTCCTCTGGATCTCTTTCATGTCACCGTCATCGTGATACTTCATTGACTGATGTACTATACTCTGCCTTGAACTGTAACAGTTTTGTGCTTGTCACAGCCTGGTGGCCGATTTGTGGGTCACCTGCGGCCTGACACTCTAGACTCACCTGAGCAGCATGTATGAATTGAAGCACACATTCGAAAGGTATTTGTTGAACAGATTTGAGTTGCGTGGATTTTGAATCAGATATAATAATTACGTGCTTTAAAAAGGAGACCCCATATTCTGTAGGATTCTATAGCATAGTGTTAAAAAACCCAAAAGACAAAAAACAAACAAACAAACAAACAAAAAAAACACATGTACTTTGGAGCATGGCATATAAGATTGAAGTTTTGGATCTAAAATTTGATCTAAATATTGATGATAAAACACTAATTATCACAGTTCAGTAGGCTTCAGTTTCCTAGTGTATAAGACGAAGGTGGTAACAAGTGCTCCCCAGGGCTCCCGTTCCCTAAGTTAGGAGCTAGTGTGAGATAATGCATGTCCACCATCTGTAATTTGGTCTGCGTTGCTCAGAGATTATAACTATTACTTACATTAATATAAATTACACCCAATAGCCATTTGGGTAACTCCAGCTCAGCTTTCCTCTGTATGATTTAGAACAGTGGGCACAGTAAAAATGAAGCAAATGATGTGATCATCCAACATGCATGACACTATTCTTCTCTGAAAACCATACAAGGATAAACACATTGTTAAATGGATTATAATCAGTACAAAGGGTAACTAGACCATTAATTACCAGGTAACTGAAGCATATCTGAAATACGGGCAATTACACTGTTTTCTAATCAAACGCATAGTGATTAAAGTTGTTCATCTATCTTTATTTTGCATGCTGCTGATGATTAATGAAAGACAAAAAGCTGCAAAGACAGAAAAATTTTACATACGATGCCTGGAAGTATTTTTTCTGTTTTTGGTTATTTCTGTACATTTGGAAGGAAAAAATATTGAATATCACAGTGCCTTCAAATAGGCAAATGACTGTCATTATGCATGGAGAGAGTCAAGGTGAGGCAGCCTAGTCCTTCTGGGGGACAGACAGAATTCTAAATGACTCCTGGCATCCCAGGCTCTGCTGTTCTCAGAGGGGTTTGTGCCGTGACTTGGTAAGGCAGCTACAGACGAGGGGAGGGCACCTCTCTGAGTGCCAGAAATGGTTTTGTTTGTTTGTTCTGTGATGTATTTCCCAAAGCCCCAGTGTTTACCTGGTACACAGAAGAAACTTGAAAAATACTTGTTGAATGGATTGCAGAACAAATATTTTAAATATAAACAGTACTCATAAAACTAAAGTTACCATAATTAAACCACCGGGTACACACACACACACACACACATATACACACACATATTTATATCTATATCTATATCTATATCTATATCTATATCTATATCTATATCTATATCTATATTTATATTTATATTTATGTATTTTGGCTAAACAGTGAAAGTAAAAAAAAAACAAAATAAATATAGAACTGCTTATAAATGATACAATTCAATAATAATATATTTTCTTCCATTTATTCCTCTTTTTCCTGTATAGCTATTTTTGTTTGTTTGTTTTTATTTGGTGGTATTGACATGGACTAATCAAAAGAAGCTATTGATTATACAGCAGACTATTTTTAAAACAAAACAAAACCTATTCTGTGAGATAGTTTGGTTTAGAGCTGTGTGTGATGGATTTTAATCTCTATTCACTTTTGTGAGTGACCATGCTAACAACTGTATTATGTACTAATACAGTTTTTTAAATTTGTAAATGTGTCTATATTTAGTCTTCAATAAAATAAGCTCAAACGTTTAAAATTCTTTTTCCTCCCTTAAAGAATTAACAGAATAAAACAATTCTCTAAAACGACATTTAGGATTTGGAAAACCCGTTCTTGCTGCTCTGGGTTTTCAGGATGGGTTTTTCTGTCAGCACAGACAACTACTAATGTTGTTTTTATTGCTACTGTTTAATTATTTGTGCCATTTGTAAGTGTGTGTGAAGTCATTTGGCAGTGAGTAGCTATAATCTACTATTTCTGATAGTTTCTCATTTTTTCACATTTGGTCCCTTTCTCTTTTACATCCACTGCATATTTACAGGGTTATTTGAAGTTTGTTATAAAGTTTCTTGTGCAAATAAAATACTACTATACTATATATACTTATATGTAGGCTGAAAACCATGATAGCCACATCAGTCTGGCTAGATTTATTACATGAGTCGGTCTAGACTAATCCTTGGTTTGCAAATGAATACTTAAAATACAATGGTATTACTTCTGAAACTCAGTATACTTCCGAATGTCACCTATAGTAGTAACATCTCCATAAGGTTCTTAACATCCA
Organism: Carollia perspicillata; assembly: GCA_004027735.1. Classification (NCBI taxonomy): domain Eukaryota; kingdom Metazoa; phylum Chordata; class Mammalia; order Chiroptera; family Phyllostomidae; genus Carollia; species Carollia perspicillata. The sequence goes on along the minus strand of PVKM010000332.1, from coordinate 88,656 downwards.
AATTTCCAAATGACAAAGGGTGGACGTATGCAAAGGTGATTGGTAACAGTTAATTCTGCTGCTGCCTCTTTTCTTTGATTTCTACCTCATTACTTATGTAAATTTCTATCTCCTTAAATTGCTCTTTATTCTCATCTACATTTACATTGGACACAGGAGAAATTGGGTGGATTGGGTGGCAACATCTGGCTTCCCTGACATACAAATAGTTGCATAACCAAAGGTCATAAATCACACTGCGTTGCGTTTTATCACGCACGCTATTCGAAGTGGTCACAGCAGACCCACCAAACAGGGGGCACAGCAGCAGAAAATGTGGGAGTCCACTCTGTGGAGAATTAGAAACAGAACTCCAAATGCCTTATCACATTCACGTCAGGTACATTCTGGCTGGTGGAGAATTCAAAACACGAACTTGTAATTATATGGAAGATCCCAACTATTTTTTTCCCTTTTTTAAAATACAGAAACAATACACAAAGAATGACAGTAACGTAGTTCAAACAGAAAGGCTCACAATGAACAACAGCCCCTCTCTGTTCCTTTGTCACCTTTCCCAGAGAGTGACTCTGACTTCCCCTCCCTCCCTCACTTGCTCTAAAGGACTCCGTCCTTTCTTTGCAGGTAATATTCCTCCTCAAGACATTCAGAATGCCCCAATCTATTATCTGACCCTTTATTGAAATTTACAAAATAAGGCTGTAGAAAAATTTCACCAAGCGTCTATTAGAAGGGCACTTGATGGGAGAAGAATCAAATCATAAACACGTCACACACAAACAGGTTTCTTCGCTTACTTGCTCTACCGCAATTGGAGGGTGTAGATGTGAATAAGCAAAGAGCTACCTAAGCGGCTACATGGATAAGCCTCGGATGGCAATTGTTCGTATTACACAGGAGTTTAATAGACTGAGCAATCTCTAAAATATCTGATACCTTTCATATTCAAGGAGTGAAAATAAATTCATATGCTAGATTTTGGGTTTCTAGCACTATTTCCAGAAGTAAATACCCTAACCAGCTGCCCTATTAACATGATTGAAATAAAATATATACTTCTCCAATGAAATTAGGTAATTCTGGAGATTGTAGATCAATGGCAGTGGGCAGATTATCTAGACTATTTTTTCTCCTTTTTGTGTTTGCTTATGAAATTAACTTCTGGTCACAATTTAGCTTCTCACAAAGGTTTTCTCTCAGTAAATCGATCACACTCATGTCTGGCAGACAGTATTTTTTTCCATAAATAAGAATACAGTTAACAAATATTTTTCAGGATCAATATTATCCAGGTATTCTACTTGGTGATGGAGGTACAAATAAATAAATGACAAAATTGAAGAAAAGTAACTTATGATAAAACAATTATAATGTAAAATGGCACATACAGTTATTGCATATGTACAGAGTTCTCTTGGAATAAAAAAATAGGCCTTGACCCAGACTATAGGAACAAATTGAGCAAAGATGTGTAAAAGGGAAGAATATGTTGCTTGTGTTTAACTGTACGCTGTTTGGGGTCATTGAAACACAGGGTTTGGAGTTGGACATTGACACTGAGGCAAAGGGCCTGAGAAAGCATTTGAGAGCTTACAAAAGACTTTCAGCTAGATGTTAATGATCTTACAACTTCTAATTTATTGAAAACTGTGTTGTTATTGATGTTTGGACGAGAGACATGGCGCTGGTGGTTGGCATTTTCAAAGCAGTCAATGATAAATTCAGTAGAGATTTTACTCATTCAAAACACTCAGCAATGTAAAATTTCC
>PVKM010000332.1:0-86787 GCA_004027735.1 Carollia perspicillata | reverse complement strand
GGAAAAGTAACTTATGATAAAACTATTATAATGTAAAATGGCACATACAGTTATTGCATATGTACAGAGTTCTCTTGGAATAAAAAAATAGACCTTGACCCAGACTATAGGAACAAATTGAGCAAAGATGTGTAAAAGGGAAGAATATGTTGCTTGTGTTTAGCTGTACGCTGTTTGGTGTCATTGAAACACAGGGTTTGGAGTTGGACATTGACACTGAGGCAAAGGGCCTGAGAAAGCATTTGAGAGCTTACAAAAGACTTTCAGCTAGATGTTAATGATCTTACAACTTCTAATTTATTGAAAACTGTGTCGTTATTGATGTTTGGATGGGAGACATGGCGCTGGTGGTTGGCATTTTCAAAGCAGTCAATGATAAATTCAGTAGAGATTTTACTCATTCAAAACACTCAGCAATGTAAAATTTCCGTAAGTTTCCAGTAGATGTTCAGATATGTAAAAATGACATCATGAGAAAAACATTTGAAAACTGTGCACACAAATAATCGATTCAAGAGGAAGTGAGGCTGTGCGAGCCAGCACAGCCGCGGTTTCTCTCTCTGCACTGCAAGAAAGACAGCGGTCACCGCTGACCACCCGCAGGCTCCATCAAGCTCGGGTCCTCCCGGAGTCCCTGACTTTTCACTGGTAAACCCCGACCTTCATTTCTTACCCGCAAAAATGGTCATTTGCATTTCATCAGACATTACAAAGCAGTAAAAAGGAGTCCCACTGGATTTCAACTGAGTTTTAGCTCTAGTCTAAAACTGGAAAAACTATGCTGTTTATTAAAACCATATTTTCCAATTAAGTCCTTGCAAGGGTTCAGATTGCATGCAGCCCTATGGTGTAGGCTTAGTTAAGGAGGGGCTACAACTTGAGACATGAGTTTCTATGACAAATTCACATTTTCATTTGATCATATAGTAAATAAGCACATAAATTCCTTCGCAAATGGATGGAATTAGACTTATATAATCCTCTGGGTACTCTTACTTTGGAGAAGTGTGTGTTTTGATCAGTTCTGGGGAATGCATATATGGCGTTTTTCGTGGCATTACTTATGAAAATATTTAGGACAAATTTATCTGTACAAACCTATACATTTTTGATAAATGTAATATATATTTAGTGGGTTCTGCTCCACATTTACTTTTTGTATTTCAGACTATCATATAAAAGCATCTATTATTCTAAAGATGAAACCGAAATTTGGAAATCCTGTAATTTCAACAAAATTAAATAATTTATTTTTTCTATTTCCAAATCTCCATCCTCTCTGCAATAATTCTCAATTTTATAGTTTAACCTTTCAATAACATGTACGAGGGTGATTACAGTCCTTCTTGACTGTGATTTTAAAGCACGCTTTTTCCCTTGGGTGAGCTAAAACAGTAATCTTCTGGCTTTCCTTCTATCTTTCTTACTGTTTCTTCTCTTGTCTCTTCTTTCTCTAAAGGCATATGTTAGCGTTCTTGAAGGCTCAGCCCTGGGCTGCCTTAGCTATCTTGTTCTCATGCGTGGCTGTACCTACCACCTAGAGACAGGTCATCTGTCTCGTGCAGAACTTCCAGTGGATCTCCACTTAACTCTCTTTCTGCCCCCATTCTACTGCACGGTCTTCTTCCAATGTTTATTCTCTTAATGAGTTGTGTAACTATTAACTCCACTGCAAGAACAGATCACAGGCATTTTGACATACTTCAACATCCAGTCCATTAATCCAATACATCGAAAGTCCTACTCTAGTTTCTGCTTAGACACCTTTGCTCTAGTTCTACTACGTATCTGAAATTCCCAGTTACAATCATTTCCCTCTTGCCTTCCTTTGTCTGCAGTCGATCTTTCTGGCACACATTCTGTTTCCACATTGCAAATGCATTCTCTGCATTTCTGGCAGCACAATAGTGCCAAATGTCATTCTGAATATCCCTCTTTGCTCAAAACCCTCCAATCAGGTTTCGCTGTCCTTTTTTGATAAGGATGGGCTTTTTTAATATGTCCTAAAAGGCCTCACCTGTTCTCTCCTTCACCTATTAATTTGGCCTCTTCCTAACTACATCTTCTCTAATTGTTTCCTCTGCATATTTCCCGATCTTGCTTCATTCCACGTAGCTATGATGTTTTTACCCACCATGGATAGACAAAAAACACATGTCCTTCTCCTCTATCAAAATGCATTGGCTGCAAGTAATGGACAAATCCAACTCTATTGGTTTATTCAGTGGCAGATTATATATGTTGTAGCAAGTCAGGGGACGTTCAGAGGGGGTTAGCAGTAAAGCTCGAGACTCCTCCGGGCTTTCGCCTCTAGCATCCTCACCAAATAGGCCTCCTCTTAGGCACTCATCTCTCAGGATTCAATGGTGGATGCAAGTTAACATCTAAAGACCAAAGCAGGTTTTTCTCTTCCCCATGTCTCATGTTAAGATTCTGAAATCTCCTGGATAATTTACTCACAAGTATAACTGACCCAAACTTACCTTATATATGGATAACTATGAATGAAACATTAATACGAGTAACTTATGGCGTACTCCAGTCTTCCCTTGATATTCCTAGTCCAGTACAACTCTATTTAAGGTTCTCTGAAGTCTGCTCCTATATACTGAACTTAGTATCATGTCCCTTGTATGGCCACTTCTAAAACTTGAGAAATGATCAGATCATTTGTTTGTACATATATAAAGCTATAATGATGAATAAAAATAACGTGAATTTTATAGTCAGAGATCTACGTTTAAATTCAGTTTTATAATCTGCAATTTGGCAAGAATGATTGCAGGTTGAAGGGGTCCATGAATTCACTCCCCAGTCAAGCTGACTGAAACTATAGCAGGACAATCACTTAGAGTATCTGATACTGTACTCAAGTCACATATCAAAGGAAGAAACAATTATTCAAGAAAATTTATTAACGTTCAGTAAGAGCAGCAAGAGAGTATGGCATCTGAGTCATAATTTGTTCTCAAGCCCCCCTCCCCTCAGCCCAGTTGGACAGCAAGGTGCTGTAATCAGGATACACGTAGCAAACAGGCAGGCACTGCCCCTCGTCAGCTCTCAGCAAAGGGCTACCTCATCTCGGTGGGCAGCACAGGCTGCGAGTATTTCTCAGCCCTTCTAACTCCCATTTGCAGAAGCTTATTTCCTGGTGATCATGGCCAACAGTCCACGATCTCCCTTACTCCACCCTCCCTTATACGTAGTATACTCTACCCTATGTATCTACAGTGTACAGGGGCTATACCGTATCCGTAAAGCCTCTACTTGAGGCCCTGCCTAGATCCTTAGCATCCAAAGTAGAATAAGCCTTGATTGCTTTGCCCCAGATGGTTTAGCAACCACCCAAGGTGGTGGTTCTATGTTGTGAGAGGCAAGAAGAAGAGACCAGAGGCTACCACCCCACCCAATACCCAAAATAGCGGCCAAGAGATTTTGGCTAGTCAGGAGAAGCAGTCCATAAAAAAGAAAGACCAAAATTTTCCCCAAAGGAACTGATTTCATGGGAAGTTCAAGCCTAAGGGTGCTCTCAAAAGCTCCTCCTAATTAAAAACCACAAGTGTAATCAAGTGGTTCACTCTTTCTATCTCTGGCTCAGAAGCAGTGGTTCAGACTTTAACCTGGGGGAAAGGCAGTACATAAGATCAGAGACTCTGAAACTCTCACTGAAGAAATAACTTTACTTAAAACAGTGTGGGGAAGTTCATGCCTAACATGCTCTAGAGAATAATAAAAATTTCAGTTGTAATCAATTAAGAGGAAAATGGTAACATCATGAGGAAAAAAGCTAACATGTAGGCAGGCTAGTTGACCAAAGAGCACCAGGGAAAGGGACAGCTAAGGAGAGACCATCTGGTGTCAGAATCAACCTTAAAGACTGTCCTCAAAAACTACTCCTGCAAAGGAGCCAGGATTTAATCGGATCAATCTATGCTCCAAGGCATCATGAAAAGGAATTCTATGCAGCAGAAAGAAAGAAGGAGCTCCTACCCTACGCAACAGCATGGATGGAACTGGGGAGCATTATGCTGAGTGAAATAAGCCAGGCAGTGAGGGACAAATACCATATGATCTCACCTTTGATAGGAACCTAAGCAACAAAACAAACAAGCAAGCAAAATATAACCAAAGACACTGAAATAGAAAACAGGCTGACAGTAACCAGAGAGGAGAGGGGAGGGAATTTCAGGGGAAAAGGGGAATGCGTCACAGGAACAAGTATAGAGGACACATGGACAAAAACTAAGGGGGGTGGAAATGGGAGGGAGGTGGGGAGCACTGAGGGAGTGGACTGGGATGGGAGTAAAAGATAGAAAACCGTACTTGAACAACAATTAAAATAAAAAATTTTTAAAAAGCAGTAAAAAAATCAACTGGTAAATAGTGGGGCTGGGTGTAGTACAAATGGGACAGGCAGCTTAACAGAGAGATCAGAAAGAAAGACAGTAAAAACCAGCCCACTAAGCCATCGTCAGTCATCATCACAAAGTGCATGTGCAAATGCCTAAGACTTTGAGGATTAACACTGAAGGATTCACTCAGCTGACTTTGAATAAACTGACAATCCGATTTTAAATTTCTATGAGAATTCAAGGGACCCAGAAGAGTCAAACAAAATGGAAGAGGAAAAGCAAATTTTGAGAACTCATACTTTCTAATTTTGAAACTGGTACAGTAATGGCATGGTAATCAAAGCAGTGTGGTTCTGGCATAGGCATTGTATAGATCAGTGAAATAAAATTGAGAGTCGAGAAATAAACTATCAGTTACATCATACACATTCTGCTCAGGCACACAAGGACAGATCATGTGTTGTGCCACCAAACAAATTAAGAAGACTGAAATCATACCAAGTATTTTTTTTTGCCCACAGTGGTATAAAGCAAGACATCAATAACAGAAGAACAATTAGAATATTTACAAGTATGTGAAAACTAAACAGCATATTTCTGAACAACCAATGGGTCATGGAAGAAACAAAAAGCTAAATAAAAGTATTAAGACAAAGTGAAATGAAAATACAGCATACCAAAACTTATGAGATGTATCAAAAGCAGCTCTAAGAAGGAAGTTTATAGCAAAAAATGCCCACATCAAGAAAAAAGAAAGATTTCAAATAAATAAACAACATTATTTTACACCTCAGGGAACTAGAAAGAAGAGCATACTAGCCACAAAAAGAATAAATATTTAAAAATAAATTTAACAAAGGAGATGAAAGATCTAATGCATTGTTGAAAGAAACTAAAGACACAAATGAAATGAAAGATAGTCCATTTTCATGTATTAGAAGAATTAAAATTGCTAAAATGTCCATATTACCCAAGATCTAAAGATTTTCAACAAATAAGAAAAGCAATCCTAAAATTCATATGGCACCACAAAAGACTCTAGTCAAATTAATCTTGGGGAAGCGAATGACACTGGAGGAATTATATTACCTTATGTCAAAATGTATTATAAAACTATAGTAATGAAAACAGTACAGTATCAGCATGAAAACAGAATCATAGACCAATGGAAAAGAACAGAGTGCCTAGACACAAACACACGCATATACAGTCAACTAACCTTCAAGGGTGTGCTGAGAATTCACAATGGCAAAGGACAGTCAAAGTTTCTGTGGGGCTTATGAAACGACAGAATGAAAAGGCAACCTACTGAGTGGGAGAAAATATTTGCAAACCATGTATCTGATACAGGGTTATTATCTAAAATATAACAATACAAAAACCCCACAAATAGCTAAATAATGGGTAAAGGAACTGAACAATTTCTTCAAAGAGGACATGCAAATGGCCAACAGGTACATGAAAAGGTGCTTGACATCACTAATCATCAGAGAAATGCACATGAAAACCACAATGAGACGTCACCTCACCCATAGTAGCAAGGAGGATGCAACTGTCAAAAAGACAAGGAGTAAGTGCCAGCAAGGATGTGTAGAAAAGGGAGTCCTTGAACACTCTTTGAGGGGAGGTAGATTGGGACAGCCATAACAGAAATAGAACAGAGGTTCCTCACAAAATAAATAATAGCCCTACCACATGACCCAACATCCCACTTCTGAGTGTATATCCACAGAATATGAAATTAGTGTCCTTAAGAAACACCTGCACTTCGTGTTCATTGAAGAATTATTCACAGTAGCCAAGATCCATATTTTGCCTACTTACATGCTTGTTGATGGATGAGTGAATAAAAAAATTGTGAAATTAGATATAAATAGAGGTATAGCTATGATACACACACACACACACATTTTACCCATATATTACTATTTGATACAAAATTCCCTCTATATAATGGAATATTATTCAGCTTTTAAAATGAAGGAAATTTTGCCATTTGGAAAATGCAGATGAACTTAGAGAACAGTATGCTAAATGAAATAAGCCAGAGACAAAGACAAATATTTCGTGAAATCACTTATATGTGGAGTCTCAAAAAGCCAAACTCATAAAATCAAACAGTAGATTAATGGTTACCAGGGGTTGGAGGATGAGGAAAAGGGGAGATGCTGACCAAAAGGCGCAAGCGTTCAGTTAGACAGTAAGTTCTAGAGACACAATGTACAGCATGGAAATTTTATTATCAATACTGTATTGTGTACTTGAAATTTGGTGAGAGTGAATCTGAAGTGTCTTCATCACACACAAATACAAGCACAAGTGGTAATTATGTGAGATAATGAATATGTAATCAGCTTAATTGTGGTAATCATAACACAAAGCATACTTCATCAAAGTATCACATGACAAACCTTCCATGTTTACAATTTTTTATTTGTCAATCACATCTCAAAAAAACTTCAAAAATTAAGAAAAAACAAAAATAAATGAAATAAAAAGTAAGGTAAATGTATGCACTTTTTAAAAAGTGTTATCCATAATGGAGTCTAAGCTGGTATTAAATGACGTTTGGGATGAAGTTCAAGAACCAAAGTCCCATCAGCCCTAGCTCCCGACTCCCCATGAGGTTGCTACGGCAACTTCAGTGGATGGAGAACACATTCTGATTGGCAGATATCTCTTGTGAAGTGTGTGGCTGAAGCTGGAGGTCATAGTAGGACTGGCACTCTCTGAATCTGACCATCAGTCAGCCTCCATTGGAGAAGCAAGGTGCAGGCTGCAGCCGGGTGTGAGTGGAGGCAAAGAGAGCACCAGAGGTCTGGCACTGCTCTTGTGGATTCAAGAACTGCACTGAACATTTTAGCACATCGTCATCCACCATCTGGTAAAGGTACACTCACTCCTTGAGTGCAGCGTGAGAGGTGTAAGATGTGAGGGAAGTCCTCCTCCCTTCTAAAATGCGAATGTGACCTTGTTTCGTAGTGCCAGGCCTAGGGACAGCTGAGCCACCTAAACAGATGCATACTGTTTAGTTATATGTTTTGTTTGTTCTTGTTGTTTTGTTTTATGAATGTTCATGCCCTTTAACTTGGGAACCAGTAAGTAGTAGTGTGGTGAATGGTACATGCTTTAAGAGTGAATTCTGAATTCGAATCCTGTGCTTCCATTTCTTTGTGGTGTGAGCCTGATCACCCATGATCTAAAAACCTCCCAAAGTCACAGTTGTCTCATCAGTAAAAGTTCTAACGTGGTGATTATTCCCTATTATTATGATAGCAGGCGTTTATCATAATGTTTGTCACAAAGTTCTCAGTACCTTTAGCAAATATTCAGAGAGAGATAAGATAAGCTCGCTCACACTGAGAACTTACTTCCCATGTGTAAGAGGGCATTAAATAGTTCTAATGCAAAACAGAGGATCCCATGTGCTACAAGAGACCTACACACAAGGTCTAATACTACAGGCAGAGGACAGTGATCTTAAAAGGGAGGAAGTGGAGAAGTTGCAGATGCTCTGATCTGGGTCAAGGGCCAAGTGCCTGGGGCACAGGTGTAGAAGTGAGGAAAGTTAGTTTAGGACGAAACTAAACACGACGTGAGGAGTTTGCATGCCTTGGGTTTGGTCAATGGCAATGTCAGGCCACAGGGCCTCCGAGCTCTCATTCTTTATCCTATCCAATCTAACAGATAGCAATTCAATACTTGCATCAAACTGTCAGTACAAACTAAGAATGGAGTTTTGCCTCTCCATGTACACACAGGCTCTGCTTGCGAAGAGGATGCAAATGGCATTCTGTGCTCTAGGAGCAAATGGCATTCAGACCCATAAATATCAGTGTAATATGGAGGAAATATTTGATTATGATTATTTGCTTTCTTCTCATAATAATAAAATATAGACACTTTTTAAAAAGAGGACATTTCATTCAAGGTAGATGAGGAAAGTTGAGAAGAGAATTGGGATTTATTGGTCAAAAAGAATTCATATATTATTTTCTGTAGGAGACCATTCTGTGTGGCATGGGCCCATCACCCAGTGGAAAGCAAAGTCTGAGGCACAGGACCCATGCCCACGCCCACAGATAGGTTTTCTCGTGGGGAATCAGGCCTGCACTGTACCTAGACTGCTATGAGACTTGCTTTTGCTAAAACTCCCTCACCCTGAATTGAGACAGAAAGTGTTTACTGTAACTTCCTAAAATCCATGATAAAACTCCCCAGTATGGAGTGTAACCAGTCCAACCACTTTTCCCTTTGCATTTGCAAATATCCTTCTTCTGTGATGTGATTAGCTACATCATCTTCTTTGTTTTCTGTAAAAGGTAACCACCTAGAGTGAACCTGTGCATAGTGAATGAGGACCATCATGTAATGTGTCGAGAAAAAAAATAAAGGCTAGTCAAGGCAAGGGCGGAGGCTTTTTCTCCCCTTGAGAGAGAAGCCATGCTGTCCCTTTTCCTCCACTGGACTTGGTAGTCCATGTGAATTTCTCGTATCTCATCCACAGTGTGGTGGACCCCACAAGCCAGTGTCCACATCAATTTTCACCTTTCATCTCTATTTTCATTCTAGATGTATATTCCATGTGTGCACATTCTAGAGGCCAACAAGGGAGGCATGCATAGGAGACAGTGAAGTTTGATTCTGTCTGATTTATGTTGCAACCCTGGAAGTCAGGTAGGTCCAAGCAGATTGCAGATAAACATCTGAACTTGTGAACCTGGTTAAATGAATCAAGTATTCTAAGTTACAAACATAAGACAGATGCTTATTTTGTGACTAGGCCAGATGCTTACTGAATAATGTTCCTACACTTTCTAATATATTTGACACCAAACACTAAATTCCATCTCAAAACTAAAGATATAGAACATGTTTAATAACAACAAATTAATTATAACAAAGCCAATGTAAATAATGTAGATTTTAAATGGGGACTTGACTTGGGGTGGTGAACACAGAATATAATATACAGACGAAGTATCATAGAACTGTACACCTGAGACCTATATAACTTTATAAACCAATGCCACCCCAATATATTTAACAAAAAAGAAAAAGTAATATGAAATGTCATTCTTTTTTATCCATGTGATCCCTTTGTCCTGAAATAAAATATACGCTGCCCATTTTCCCCAGTTACAGTTTACATTCATCTAAGAGGTACTAAAGCAAATAGTAAACAGAACATTTGAATGTGTCCAGCTCACACTGTGTTACTACTAGGCCAGAGAGAAGGAGGTCAACTTTCTAAATGTTCCCAGTAGTAATGGAATGTTTTTTTGTGTGTGACTGATTCCAGCAGGAATGTTCACAGCTTAGGTTGAAAATCATATGGTATTTGGTGTGGGATATGGCCATTTATAGCATCACCCTTCCCCTCAAATACAAGCCATTCTGTTAAGCAAATATCAGACTACCTCACCTTCTGGCCCAGGTCTCATCTAGTATAGAGAGAACCCAGGTACTCCTTGGGCATGTACTCCCCTGAGAAAGGGGCTGGTGGGATGCAGAGGTGGACGTATGATGGAAATGAGTTGAAGATTTTCCTATTGTGTTTCTCAACATCAAATGTTAGCATTGTGTGAATCTACAGTCATTAGGAAGCATTCACATACATCCACTTGCCCTAGCATAATGGCACTCCCGTGTTCACAGGGCTCCATCTCTCGTCACCTACGTGCAGTTGCATATTCTGGCAGGGTGATCTTTTTTGTGTATACCATAAAGACGGTATTCATCCTACAAAATGAGATCTAGTCTGTCTAGTTTACTCTTATACCTGGAGAGAAACGCCACTCTTAAAACTAAGAAAAGCAGGTTGTAGAATTGCTAAAAACAAGTAATCTAAATATCCCTATTCATTCAATTTATTAACTGGGCTTCCCTTACATGAATCCTATTATCTATTATTCTTTATTTACTGACGATTGAATTTAGTTTTCCAGTTGCATTAAATTTGTAAGGAGGGACTTGTGGCAATCCTGCATGATTGTTACAATGACAGCCAGCTGTGTGGAAGGCAAAGCTCTAGAATTGTCCCTTTCAGTGCCATTCTTTCATGCATGCACTTCTGCAAAATTTAGATTTTGCTGGTGTCATTTTGCTGGTGTCATGCATTGTGCCATGAGGTAGTTGATTCAGAGGGAGAAAAACTAAAGCCCCCTCGCCATCAAGAAACACACTGTCACTTAGGCTAGAGACAGGCAATCAAATGCATTCTTGACATCAAGCTGGCTGAGTAAAGAGGGACCCTGACGCAGTGGAGGCTGAGGCGGGGAAAGCATCCAGAGGTTCCGGCTCCACCATGGGTGTAGGAGTGAGAAGCAGTTATCCGAGCAACTGCCTTTGATCCCTGACACCAAAGCTGTGAGACCTCTTGCGTCATGTCATTTCAGCCTTGGCTGCCTGAAGGGTCTCGGGGAGCTTCAGAAAACAAAACAACGCAAAACAAAAAACCCAAACCAGAAAGAATTAGTGCATTACTCTCTAGTCCCCAAGAGATTCTGACTGTTCAAGCTACGGTGTGCCCAGACATTGGAAATTCTTTCAAACTTCTCCAGATCAGTGTAATTTGCACCAAGGGCTTAGAAACACTGCCTATGAAACCAAAGTAGAACAAAATTTTTAATCTCATTTTTGTATTCCTTTGACTCACTTTTGAGTCAGTAATATAAAATTAAGCTTTTTTAAGATTCTGAAGCCTGTCTGTGTTGGTTGCTACGACGTCGTCATCAAAATCACTTAGCTGTGTTATTTTTTCTCCTTAGTCTCTTGTAAGGCTGGCATGCAGAGACAACTAGATCTTTTGTCAGCCTCCTGGAAATAAGGCTTGGGTATGAGCCAAGAAGATAATTCTACTGCTGAGGAAAATGGTACTAGTAGAATTGTTTTTTGTTCCTTCCATTGTAATGGTGATTTTTCAAAAGTTTCTTAACTTTTCTTTTCAAGCTAACCCAGAATAAAATTTTGTTTTATTTTAAATGCATTGTGATTGAAATGAATTGTAGAAAATATGTGCCTTGTTAAGCTAATATTCAGTGAATTTACATGCAGGCAATTTCCACAACTATATATATATATAAGTCATATGATACATATGATATATATACAGGCTTAGTAGAAATAATACACTTATGCGTTTCTGTTGCTCTGGGATTAGAAGATATAAGAATAAGTATCAACTAAAGCAATAGTTCTCCATCTTTCACATTTTACTTCTACCAAATATTCTATCAAATTATCAAGTTTCTAAATTATTATAAGTAAAATGAATAATATGTCATAGAGATAACTTTGACAATTAGTATGTGTTAAAAGCATTTTTGGGGAACTTAGAAATACCATTGATTTCATTTGAAATATTCACAAAGCCTCATTTGTAATGTGATTTGTGATAAAGACATACCTGTTATATTTAGACATATCTATATAAGTATGTAGTGTATAATTATGTGATGTATACATTATACACTGTACACATGCATGCTGTCCCTGAAGACAGGCCAGATTCTGACTCTGGAGTACAGAGCGCTGAGATGAGTACTTCGAGGAGGACCCCGGGCCCGCCCAGAGGTGGGAGCTGTAGAGCACGGAAGAGCCTTGCTGATGAGCGTGGTTCTGAGACAGACTGGCGCACTCATCCTCTTTCCAGCTGCGACAGTGGTACTCTGAGGCTCAGGAGCTTAAACGCACAGAGAATGAACAAAACTATAGTCACATGGTAGAACGTTCCCATTTTTACTGAATTTTGAGTCTTTCAGGCTTTGAAAAATAAAGAATATATTTTTATTATATTTGTACTTTATATATCCAGTTATCATCAAGTTCTCCTACTTTGTTTTCCCTCAAGTTCACACTGTGATTTTTTATAACATTTTTACTGTGTATAACCACAATACTAAGTATCACGTAGCTGTAATACAAATATTTTCTCATCTTGGTGGCAAACTTATCTTTCTCAAATACGTGATTATTTTCATGACACCCCATACCAGAATTATCCCCACACGCCTATTGAATAACAGCCATCAAATTATATAAATCTCAGATTGCCAGTAGCTAATAAACATATTCACCCTTACTGTCTGGGTAGTATGGTTGGAAATGAATGGAGTTGGGAATGAGACAGACTTTAGTAAGTTCATCACATGAGTAGCTACTAGCCTCAAAATGGTAGGTATTGATGATTAGTAATTAAAATTTCACTGGGTGGTTCTCTCACGCATTAATAAAGAACCTCTAGCTCTTATCCCCAGAGTCTATAATCTCTAGGAATTGCCTACGGTGTCTACTGCGTGCTTATGAGACTTGTGTCCATAGGCGTGTCCTGACAGCCCAGGGTCTGTATGGATGATGCCCTCTTCTCGCTTGCAAGGCACTGAGGTCTGGCTGCACCCAAACTTTGCTCCATGCCCAAGTCATGCAGGGCTGGTGGACAGAGGAGATTGTCTTCCTTCCTTTTTCTCTTTGTCAGAGTGTCCCAAAGAAGGACTGCAATGGGTTACCAAATGAGCCTGTTCGCTTTGTTATATCTGCACAATTATCAACAGCTCTATATTTTACTCTCACGAGTAGCCTAGTTGGAATGAGAAATTATGGTCACTCAGTTAATCACCTGGGATACTTCTCCTTATCCACACTCCCCACCCCAATCCAAAAATACTCCCTATAGCCCTTAAAAAGGAATCCAAAGATTTCAGGCCAAAGAGAAGGGAGCTGGGGAACAAATTCCAGTTTTAGTCGTCACAACACTTGCTCATCCTGGGGAGATAACCGTGCCTTTCTTCCCGGTTTTTTATGTATTATTTCATGTAGATTTGTTCTTGTAAGAAGGTTCTGCGGGGTCAGATGGAGAAAGACTCCGGCCGGGGCAGCCTGTCAGCAGGTCTCTAGGTGTGTTTGAACTACACTGCAGCTGCCTCGCTGCCCCCCACTTCCAAACACCATGCAGCCTCTCCTCTGTGCAGACGGCTTCTGGTGTGGCTCCCACCCCTGCTGTGGCCTACGCCGCCCCATACTCCCACTCCATGTTTAGCCATTTATCCCTTTTTGACTTTGCTAGGGCATCCTCCTTACCCCAGATTAATGTGCTGACTAAGTCACAATCCGGACAGAGTGCCCCTTGTATATAACACCATTCCTTCAGTGCAGCACTTTCTCTTAAATAGGGCCACCACATGACCATTGATTCAACTGAGGTCTGCTGGGTGTCCAGAATGTCAAAGACACAGGGCCGTGTGACATGTCTCAGCTCTTTACTAATCAGACCACACCTATTTTCAGGGCAGCCTTGTCTAATGATTCTATTCTGTCACACTTGACCATGGCTCCAATGCCAGCTCTGGCCTCCTGACTTACGTATCAATTTCATACAACCTGACTTGGTGTCAACATGGACTAGTAAATGTTTCTTTGATTTTCTTGATTTTTCTTGTGCATGTATAAATTATATGAGATAATACACACTAGTTAAATTGCATTGTCTCATAGTGCCTACTATGGTGTTCCCCTCAAATACACAATGCATGCTATTATTGACAAGGGTTTAAACTACATGTATTTCAAGTTAGGTAATATATATAGGATAAATATATGCATATATATATACAATTAAATATTATATGTATATATAATTTCTCTCTATATACATTGTATATATAGAAAATCTCCCTTTCCCCATTACCAATCTAGTCAGTGTATTGTCCTTAAAAGTGCACCAGCTAGTGGTTAATACTAGGGCTGGGACAGGCAGTAGAGATGAACCTGTAACTTCTTGTAGTGTCAGAAAGTGAGGAAATGCTGACACAAACAAACACAACATATACACGCACCCTGAGATCACTGTACATTGAAGGGACACAGGAGACAAGTGACACAGCTCCCAGTAGCCAAAGCTGGAACAGATGGAGCAGCAAATTAAAAAACTATTGGGTTATAACTAGAAGTATAAAATAAATATCCATGAGTCCACACTGAGGCACCTAAGTGATTGCATAAATAAACAGGGGGGAATAGATTCATTTCCTATGAAGAAGAATTCAAAATAATTTATATAGATAGTACCCCCTTATATCAGCCGCAGGCATCCACCAGAGACACAGAAAACAGAACCAACAAAGTTGTGTGTGTATGTCTGTGCATGTGGAGAGAGACAGAGAGACAGACAGACTGATTTATTTTAAGATACTGGCTCATGTTCTTGTGGAAACTTGATAATCCCCAAATCTGTAGGGAGGACAGGCTGGCAGGCTGAAGACTTAGAGAAGGGTTCCTGTTCAAGCCTAAACACAGTTTGCCGGCGGAGTTCCTTCTTGCTCAGGGGAGGTCAGTCTTTTCCTATTAGGCCTTCAACTGATTGAATTAGGCCCACCCACATTATGGAAGGGGACCTGCTTTACTTAAGTAAAAGAATTTAACGTTGGCCCTGGCTGGTGTAGCTCAGTGGATTGAGCGCTGGCTGTGAACCAAATGGTCATGGTTCGAATCCCAATCAGGGGACATGCCTGGGTTGCGGGCCAGGTCCCCAGTGGGGGCCATATGAGAAGCAACCGCACATTGATGTTTCTCTCCCTCTCTTTCTCCTTCCCTTCCCCTCTCTCTAAAAATAAAGAAATAAAATATTTTAAAAAAGGATTTAATGTTAATCCCATCCAAAAACATACCTGCAACAAAAAGGGCATAATAATGTTTGACCGACTATCTGGACACTGTGATCCAGCCGAGTGGACTCATAAAATTAACCCTCACACCCCTCAGGAGACTGAGGAAGACAGCTCTCCATTCCCCAAGTATGGGCTGTTTATAGTGGCTTCTTTGGAAGGAGAGGGAAAGAAATAACTTTACAGTGGCAAACCTTAAAAAATACCACCTGTCAGGTGGTCAAGTTCAACAGCAGTAATGATAAGCCTCACCAATCTATGTACCCTAGCATGATGTGATAGATGTGGCGCTTTGCCTGTATGGTCTTCCTCTCTGAAATGTACAACCCCAGTCCAGTCACCGGTGAAACACAGACAGACTCCAACTGATGAGCATTCCACAAAAACACTGGGTCAGTTCTCCTCAAGACTGCCAAGGTCATCAAAAATGGACTATCTCAGGAATGGTCACAGTCTACAGAACCCTAAGGAGACATGAAGACTAAATGTGCTGTGGTACCCTGGATGGGATTCTGGTACAGAAAAAGGACATTAGGTAAAAACAAAGAAATGTAAATAAAGTATGTTTCTTTTAATTACAATATTGATTTACTTGTTGTGGCAAATGTATCTGCAAAGTTTCTGTAAACCTAGAAATCTTCAAACAAAAATGTTAATCACAAAAATTTAAAAAACAAACAAAAAGTACATAATTTCTACATCAGACAGAACTTTAAACAAGAAAGCCTACATCTTCATAATGTAATTTTTTCTCATTTCCAAAAATTGTGGAGAAAATAAACTTTCAAAAAGGAATATGTAGGGTTAGTAACAAATTACCGGATGCATAGCATGAGCTCAGTCACCTAGTTTCCTCACTCCCCTCATACCTCTTCACAAGCAATATTAGGTTTATTTTTATTGTTATTTTAAGTAAAAAGGCTGACAATGATGATTGATTCTTTGAGAAAATTAATCTTATTCAAACCTACAGCTCTACTGTACTTATTAAAAAATCTCCATTAAATGTATCTGATCACTGGTGGAAGGAAAGCTATAAAATTCTCTGTGCAAAGAACAAGTTTTCAATGCAGGTAATCAATATTCTTGGACCGTCTCAAAAGCAAAGACAAAAAAGGAAAAGAAATCAAATAACCTACTGCTGGCAGCGCATGATGCTACACTTAAACTGATGTATGTGGAATCTGGCAGTCTCCGTGGTGTGTAGCAGATAAATGTCTTTACCAGATCTCGCAGGTCAGCTCAAATGCGCAGCAGACACACCGAGGCCAGACTGCTTTGGTGGAGGAAACTCGGTTGGTGGTCACAGACACCAGAGGTCCAGGGAGAGGAAATTCTGAATTAGGCCGTCTCCAATTGAGTTCTCCCCTCTGTGGCCAGCACCCCCCACCTCCCCCAACACACTGTTTCCTCCGTCTCTCTCCCTCTCTCAAGCCCACGTCCAACTGGGTGGATTTCAGGGTGATTAGACTGTACCCACACACTCATAAATTTAAAAACAAACACAGATTAAGTGTGCATGTCTCTGCTGGACGTGCTCTTACCTTGCAGACAGATGGTCATGAATTCAAGACTGCGCTTTGGGGAAATCTAAACATATTTTATCTGCTTGCATCCTGGGCACTGAGAGGCCCTGCAGCCAGCTGGAGCCACAGCCTGCCCCGCGCGCGCTGTGAGCTAGCCGGAGGTTCTCGTTAAAGGAAATCATTCTCAACGCCGTGGCATGTGGCTCTCCCCTGCAATTCATCAGATGGCTGAAATGATGTGTGAGGAGAGGAGTTTGTATATACAGCAACGCACACATGTACAAATAAAACCCTAAATGTGTGGGAGCAATAAAAGTATCCTAAAAAAACCTTAAGGAGGAATTATAAGAAGTACTAGGCAAAACACATGTGGGTATCTACATTCTGGTATCTTCATTCCTGGATTTGCATCACAAAAGTTTAATGACATAATTTATTATAAATTTATTTTCCAAAGCTAGTAAATAATTTCTATATTACCCAGCTTGACTCTCTTCAAGGCAGTCGATTTTAAAGTTTATTAAATATTTTTTAAAACAGCTATATTGAACATTCTCAGTTTAGTACTTACATGTTATCTGTACTTAAATGCATATCTAATCAGAGTTATATCCCTCACCATTGGCATATAAATGTAAGCTACACATATAATCATATATTAAACTAATAAAACACTTTCTGTTACATGAGGAGAATTTGCAACCACTAGCTCCAACATTTTTTCTACAACTCTGAGTTAAATGAAAATAAGCATTATTGTTTATATTTTATAGGAAGTAATAACTTATGCTTCTAGAGCTCTTACTATGTTCCAAAAACAGTGTTAAATGCTTTAAAAATATTAAGCCTTTAATACTCACACACTTTCATGAGGAAACTGAGGAATAGAGAGTTTGTTTTCATTAAGAGGCAATCACATAATAACCATGAGTTCTGAGGCTCAGATACAGGGAGTATGCCTCCAGAGTTTCAGAATGGGGGCACCTGCAAGGTATTATGCTCAGTGATATAAGCCAGTCAGAGAAAGACAAACACTATTTGATCTTACTTATATGTGGAATCCAATCAAGAAAATAATTTAACAAACCAAATACTAGAAACAGAAGCATAGATACAGAGAACAGGCAGACAGCTGTCAGAGGGGAGGGAGGCTGAGGGGCTGGGTGACAAATGCGAAGGGATGAAGATATGTGATGCACAGCCATCACAACAGTGTGGTGACAGCCAGAAGGAAAGGGGCACGGGTGGAGGCTGAAGGGGGCAAAGGAGGATAAATGGGGACGGAAAGACAGTTGACTTTGGGTGATGGGTGCGCATGTGTAGATGACATTTTATTGAGCTGTATACTTGAAACCTGCATGGCGTTATTAACCAATGTCACCCCAATGAATCCAAATAATAAATAAATAAATAGATTTAACAAAAAGGATCACCAGATATTAATGACAAAAACTAAAAAAAAAAAAAAAGTAGGGTATATTCTTTGACTTCAGACAGGTTTTGGCAAGTCCAGCCCCTACTACTTGATAGCCATTTAAACCTGCAAGGTTACTTAACGTCTCTGAACCCTATACCTTATCTTCAAAAAAGTGCTGATACTTATTTAATATAATCGTTTCAATAATTATAACAGAGGAAGGGAGGGGAGGGAAAGGTATGATGGAAGAGAGGGCAAGGGAGGAAGAGCTTGAAAATCATACAAAACATGAAATATTCTTAAAGTAGAATAATGGGACAAAACACCTCCACAAACAGAGGTGTCTGTGTTTTATGAAGCATTTAGAGATTTTGTGGAAATAAAGTATTTAATGAAAAAGGTACTAGAGCTAGAGTCATCTGCAAGGTATTAGAGATGCACTAAAAAGCAAGGAAACGAGAATTCAGCACAACTTAGGTAACTGTTTCAGCAATAATTTAGAGCTGCATTTGAATAATGGCAGTGGAAATAAAGATAGGAAGGAAGCAAGAGCTATTTGAAATAATGTCAACAATTTTACATAACCATCTGCTTATGACATAGCATAGAAAACTATCTTTACCTCAATTGGAAATATGATAATCTGTCCCCCATGCCCCTCCCCAACCTGCATTGATTTTTCTTTTAACCACCCTCATCTCAGTCATGGGCACATTCATGAAGTCTTCTCCCCATTTAGCCACACGTTCAGCTGCAAGATCCACACCTACTTCACCTTCTCATGTCAATAACATCTCCATGTCTAGAGCATTCCTTTGTTGGGCCCTTCAATGCCTTCAAAGATCGATAATTGCAGTAATAATTTTGGGGGCAGGATTTTGCTTCTCTTTATTTATAATCTACTTGTTTTTACTATCTTTAGATGTTTCTACCTAAATATTACAATTAATGTTTCACTGCTCTGTTTAATTATACCTAAGAGATTTCATTCACATAATACAACATGGCATCTCAAGAATTTCCTCAATAATACTTACTTTGTATGCCTAAAACTGTAATATTGTCAAAGAGGTAATGATTTGTCATATGAAATGCAGTATAATGAGTCAGAAACCAGGTTTTAGCTTGAGTTGAGTCAGAGTTCATTAGAAAAGATAACTGTAGAATATTAAGTTTTCGTAAGTCAGAGTATTAAGGTTTCTCAACTTTAGTTTCTCAACCCTAAAACTTAGAGTTTTTCAACTCTAAGTCAGAATATTAAGGTTTGTACTACATAGCAATAAGAAACTGTAGTTATCAAAACTTAAAAATTTAGAAAGTATATTATATATTTTATATATTTGTAAAAAAAATATATATTTTTTTATATATACAAAGTACATAGAAGAGCATATACATAGAAGACCATAATACATAGAAGAGCAGGGGTCTGAAGTAGTAGTAATACTTCAAAGTTGAAAAATATAATCTCTTCAGGAAATAGAAATGTTTATGGAGAAAAGAACATTAGGTTGGACCTTAAACATAGACAAGACTTAGATAGGAATTCAAGACTGAGCTAAGGAAATGCATAAAGTGGAATTTTATGGTGCACATTCATGACATCCTATGTCAAGGACATCTTGTAAAGAACTCAGCATCAAATATCTCCACCTCTTGTATAAGCATCTTATTGAGGTAGTCACTGTTATTATTAATAATTTTTAATAGAGAAAATTGGGATTACACAAATAAAACACAGTGTGAAATCACTGAAGCAGACTCTGCCAGTGCCCCACCACTGCATCCTGGACTATTTACATGCAGCCTAGAGGCATCCCTGGTCATGGACATCTTCCTGAATTTCTCTGCGTGGCAGTGCTCTTTCGCCATCAGATGTGCTGGGCTCACTCAGGAGCAACTCTCAGTCAAGCGTTGGCACCACCTCCTAGCAGATCTTTAGTGAGAATTAGCTCCCGTTTCCTGTATGTATGACCCCTTCATGAACCCAACCTTCGTGCTTTTCTCCCTAACCCTAACCCTGACCCTGACCCTGGCTGCCATTTTCTCACCCTTTACAGTGCTTCCTGAGGTTACTTTCCAAGTGAACCACCTTAGATTCTGACTTCAGGTTCTGCTTTTAGAGTAACCCATCATAACATGGTTACACCTAGAATGTACCTAGAGATTATGTCCCAAACTAAAATTCAGCAATTGGACTAGCTGTCAGTCAGATGGCTATGAGGGCCACTGCACAGATGGTGGTGGGACAGTGGTACTTCTGGTATCTGACAATATCACAGATCATCACCTATGGTAGATTGGAATGACACATAAATAGAAAGAGAAGCTCAAGCATAAGCTCTTGAAAGCTAGTCAGAGAATGCAACTATAGGGATTGTGGAGTTGGTTGTTTTTGTTAAGTATAAAAACCATTAAGAGAAAGAGACACTGAGGTCACCTGAATTCAACTCCGATACTCTGAAAGCTAGAAAGTCTCCAAAGAAACATTTAATGGGACTGTCTTCTCACATTCAGAAGGCAGACTGTGTTGAAACTCAGGAGTGAGACTGACCTTAGATTTTCAAAGGAAGACTAATTCACAACCTCAGCACGCTCTTATGTTAGGGTCAGGAGTCATACAGGGATAGAAACCCTGAAGCTAAGAGGGTGTCATTTGAATGGATATGCTTGAAAAACTGATTTCTCCAGGTTCCCTTTATCCCTTACTAGTGAGCAGCCTTTTCCCTCTCGGAGATTATGCAAAGAGTCACCCAAGGTGATGCACCACAAGGGGAGGCATGCTTCTCCTCTTTAAGAACTGCCTCTGCTTCCCCGCATCCCTTCCCCTACTGCTAAACAGAGCCAGAGCTTGGCATAAGCTGAGAAAAGAAATGCTACTCCTGTGTGGGGGGAAAAGTGATGATTTACCCAAAGAGCTGCAAAACCCAGCTCATGTATACTAGCCCAGGAACTCAGATCACACACATGGAAGTGAGATATTAGCTGGCTCTGGCCAGGGATAGAAGTTAAGGTCAGGTAGGGGAATGGAATGTTACTGACACAGTGGTATTCCCTGTGAACCAGAGCTTAACATCCTGGCAAGGTTCAGTTCCAACACACATCAGGAAGGACTTACTGAACTTCATGGAAGGCAGGAGGTAATGAAATAACACTGTTGAAATGCTTAGGCAAATATGGAGGAAGCATATGGAAGGTTGAGAAAGATGGGTGTGCTCGAATGCAGTAATGCTGGGAGGCTAGACCACCATCCTCTGTTTTGTCTCCCAGGAAAACTCAAAAGGGACTCCTTTCCCTAAAGTGTTGAGGAGGTGGACACAGGTACCACTGAGAAACTCAGCAGTAGCTGCCCACTATGGGCCCAAATTAATGGTGGGACACATTGCTATTGACCTTGCCTATCTAGTGTCAACAGAGATACAATGATTTTGAAAAATTGGAAGCCATGTGGCAGGACTTGACCATCAGAGGTAAGGTTTCATTATTAACCACAATAGACAAGAAAGCAATAATGTGGATTAAAGAAACTTGATCTTTCAGGATCTCTGGCAATGGCTAACAGATCTCCATGTTCATAAAGCTAGATATAATAGCCAATGATGTTATTGCTTGACTTACACAACAAAAAATGATTAAGATGTGACGAACAAAATATCGATCACACTAATGAAAAATTACCAACTCTCTCATGTTTTTCCAGACCTGAACCTGTTCTCAGGCCCAGGTGCTGTTGATTCAAGGGGAGATCAGGCCCACCTGGGAAAGAACTCTGCCATGTTGCAGAGGGAACACAAAATACATATTGGCTCTATCTTTTCAGCAAGGGGCCCTTGACATTTATCTCAGTCACTGTATACTGGGGTAAAAAGGCATGAAGTTATTTCAGAGGCTCTTGGGTACGTGATCTGAACTGACATGGAGTCCAGGGCCACCAAAACACTGTCCCACCCTCCTTGTTAGAACAGGGTGTCTGCAGCCGGGTGATAAATGGAGTCCTGAGCCCTGTCTGTGCTGCACCGGACTCAGGGTGACTGCTGGGCCCACAGTCCACACTGTGGTTCATTTCCATAATTCCAGAGTGTGTGTTTGAGATGGACATACTTAGCGGTAAATAGATCTCAGCTTGTTTCCAGGATATGTAACTAAGAGCCACGTGAGGATAAAACAAAGGGTGAGCAGTCTGCAACCTAGAAAATGGCTCTTATGAACCCAGTCACGCTGACACCCTCATCTCACACTTCTGGTTTCCATAAATATGATACATTTCTGTTGTCTGCAAGCTTCCTAGTCTAGGGTCCTTAGGTGCAACCCAGAGTGATGATGACATCAGTCTTTCCAGAGCTGTCTGCAGGTCTGAACCAATGTCCTATTTTCCACACCCCTTCTGAAACTCCCATTCAGTTCTCCATGTCCTGGATCCCAGTTACACAAAGTACAATCCAGGGACCTGCAGCACTGGTATCTGGTGGTTTGTCAGAAATGCAGAACCTCAGCCTCTATCGTGGACCAATTGACCCAGAATCTGCGTTTTAACAAGATCTCAGCTGATGTTTGTAGACTACTGTGTGAGAAGCACTGACCTAGTTTGTCAACTGAATAAGGACAACATGCCAGTTGTCAGCAGAGGCAGATGCTTGCAGGGCACGGAGGCTGTGGATCTGGGAGGATGCTTTCTTTCAGTGCACGAACCTGGGGCACGCTATCCTGGGGCCTGCGCCTGCCAGCTTCTAGTCTAGCAAATTCCTATTAAGTTGCTGCTGGAAGATTTCTGCCCTGGGGCAGCTAACTAAATGCTGACCAAATTCGAGGTTTTTATTGCACAGGAGCTATAATCAGCCGAGAAGCTATAATCTGTCTTCCTAAGAGTGTGCTAATGGTTTCAGAGCTCCCTTGGATTTCATTAGGCAAGTGTCATTGAGGCCAATGGTCTTTTTGGAAGTCCATACCATGTCAATTATCCTAAAATTGAGACCTCTAGAGGATGAGTATAGGTTGGCATACCTTCTGCCAATATATCTTCTATAGCTTCCTATTAGTCTTATTTCATGAAGACCCTTGCTGGTGTATGTCTTCAGAGAGTCTTCCCTTGGATGCTCTATATAAGATAGAGTGCATCCTTTGTCTCCTTAGGTTTTTAAAAAAGTTCTACTTAATGAATAACATTTCTGGGCACTAGGTTACATATTTTTAAAAATTATGCCATGTCTCTGCAACTACACTGTTCACTACATGAGTGCAACACGTTGGTTTAATTCACCATTTGACTCTAGTGCCTAAAGTAATGTGTGGCACATTATTTGCACTTAATACATACATGCTGAATTAAGAATGAACGTCATTCAGTAGCTTCCACAACCGAGAAGGAGCGGAGGGGTTAGCACCCTCCCCATGCATGAACCGTTTCCAGCCTTAAGGCCAGTGTAGATCACAATAATCCTCAGCCCAAGAAGTTTTGTAAGGCTTGGTTTAAGCCTAATGGGGTCTTCTGAAGCAATCTCAAGCAGACACAGCTACAGACTGGCAAACCCAGCAACGGTACCCTTCTTCAAAATGTCTTTTGCCACAGTCTCCTTCA
This sequence comes from Carollia perspicillata, assembly GCA_004027735.1. Lineage (NCBI taxonomy): Eukaryota > Metazoa > Chordata > Mammalia > Chiroptera > Phyllostomidae > Carollia > Carollia perspicillata. The sequence goes on along the minus strand of PVKM010000332.1, from coordinate 63,256 downwards.
TCTTCACTTCCTGAATTTCTTCAGTCACGTAGCAGTAGCCCCCTCTCTCCCATATCATTACGGGGAAGTATGCCCGTAAAAAACCATGAAATGAGAGTGAAAATGTTTGACTATGAATTGTTACATTTACAACTCTTAGTGAAAGAACAAACAAAATGCACATCCAGGAAGTATTTAAACCCCACTCCAGGCTCAAAAAGTGAACATTTGAAAGTCTAGTGAAGGCAGGGAGAAAAGAGGGAGAGAAAGGGTGGCCAAGAAGACAACAGAGACTCAAGATCAATAGGCGACATGTCGGGAGACGGGGACTGTAGTTCACTAGGACAGCAGTGAGGGGGCAACTTAGATTCCATGGGACACCCAAGCAATGAAATAATTTGAAGCATGATGCCGTATGTTTCTTTCTCTCCGTTTCCCCAAAGCATAACTGCATACCATGGATTTGTTTTCTATCACTCCGCCATTTTAAGTTCCAGACCTGTTCACGCTCGCTTTTCTCATTTATCATCATGTGAGTTGAGTGTGCAACTGGTCTATTATATCTTTGTATGACTTCTTGTTTGCATGTTTCCCAAGTAAATTAATCAGCACCTGCATAACTGTCTTTGTATTTATTCCAGCTTGTAAAATTAAAAGGTTCCTGGAGGATCAGATTAATCATAAGCAACACGTGTTTACAAGCTACCTTGTTGTGACAAATACCATTGTGCCAAGGACAGATATATGAAATCAAACTGATCACAACTTGACCTAATGTAGATCACTGTTCCGTCTGCCAAGAGAAATGGCTTTGATGTTGAGCAATGTTACCAATGAATGTAGTTAATTCCAATGTGCTTCTATGACAGTCATTTAGAGAGATCAGATTTACTCATTTTTAAAACTCTTTAAAAAAATCAAATTCATCACCATATACCAAGTTTACTCCTGTGTTGGAACTGGTTGTAAGCGCTGTCAGACTAGACAGTGGTTTCCCTAGTGCTCCTGCTCACACACACCTCCTCAGTACCCCTTCTTGCATTGTCTCACTGTCCCCAGTAAAGATTAATAAAGGCTTCCCATGTCTCGCAAGTGCAGAATATTGGTCTACTGAGGACGGTGAGCTTCCTTCTTCTGATCAGTTTGAATAGTTCATTCATCTACCTGTCCCTTTACTTTCCTTAAACACATAACTAGAAACAGAAACTTTACCTTTGTTTATGGAAAGAACATCAAGGCCTTGGGTTTCTGTGCAATCAGCATAATATATGAGTTGGAATAGAAGGTAGACAAAACCATCAAGAGAAAATCTTGCCCAATTTAAGATCCCGCTGAAGGTTGGCTCTATTTTTTTAATGCAAAAATTACAATTGCAATCTCTCTGTTTTTAATAGTTTGAGTTGAAAGAATTGTGCCTGCCTCTTTAGGATGGAGACTAAAACAGCTTTTCAACTTTAGGAGACATAGGGTGAATCAATGAAATAAAGTTTGACAGCTCTCTGGAAACTGAATTATTCATATGGTTGAGCAGTTAAAAGTCTCATTATTTTCTATATTCAATCTATTTTACACTTTAATGTTGCATTACTTACTGCATCAATCTGAAATCATTTTGACATCTTTTCAAACTCTGTGTATTTAATAAAATACTTGGGGAGTTATTCTCTATCACAGCATCACTGGCCAGAGCAAATATCATTGTCAAAGACTTCATCTCCTAATATGATTTTAACTCATTAGAGTGTCCCTAAAAAATTCCAACAATTTCACTTTTTAAAAATATTTGTTGTTCTTGTTCTATGGCAAATTTGTCTGAGATATTCTAAAATAAACTCAGATGAGCACTAAAGAATTCTTGCTGTGTGTTTAGAAATAGTACCCAGGCTCCGGATGGCTCTGGATGGAGTACACTCCTCAGCATCACGGCATTCAATAAGATCTGTGATGAGAGGCAGTAGCCCACAAAGAGCTGGACCACATCCCCTGTCTGCAGATACAATGTGCTCGACGCAGTTTTGGAAAGGTATGTGTGGGTGACATGAACTGTAAGCACCAGTGAAAAGGGGATACGAGGAATCCAAAAACACGGGGACCACTCAGAGTTCTGTTACCACAAAAGGTGACATGTGTGATTATAATGAGGTGGTCTATATTCACTTCTCTGAAATGCCAAAGGATGCTTCAGATCCAGTCAACTTGGATGCGTATGTAAATGAGGCTATTGCAGCCTTTACCACAAACCCTAAGAAATACATTTACTTAATTATCTTTGTTCAATTTGACACCTTGAGATTAAATAAAATCTTCATTGGGGCAGGTTTAAAATCTTAAATTCTATCTATTTAAATACAACATTATTTATTTGACACTTTTGGTTAAATTTTACTTAAAAATCACTGTGAGTATATTAATAAATAGTAAACTATTTACAGCTAGCTGCCAGCTAGTAATTTCCTCACTCAAAATCCATTGCTGCTACATTTTTAAAAAACTTATAAAATGTAGATATCACTTTGTGTTTCAATATTTGAAAAGATAAAAATGTAGTACTAAAATACCCCCAGTATGTGATATGTTATTCCCAACCATATTGCAAACAAAGAATGCAACTGTACTTTGTAAGTTATGCAGTGTAATGAAAAATACGTAATGCTATGAAATCAGAAATAGTATGTGTTTAATTAAAAACATTGGCAAAAAAAGCAATTGGACTATGAAACATATGTAAATTAAACATTCTATAAAAACAAATAATTTCTTCTCACATTTTTGGGAATATCTTTAAAGAGAAATTTCTGCATATATGTGAAAAGCTGCACCAATAATATCTCTAGATTTTTAAGTCATAAACCAGTAAATTAATATTGTCAAATCCATAGAAAATGTCATGTTAACTTGACCCTTGTATGACAGATTTTAATTGAATACGAATACATTTTGTCTTTAGTTATCCAGAAGATACTAACCCACTTCTTAGTTTAAAGTAAAATACTGGACTTAAAGTAAAATGTCTTTTCATGGCTTGATAGCTCATTTCTTTTTAGTGTTCTATAATATTCCATTGCTTGGATGTACCATAGCTGATTTTTCCATTCACCTCCTGAAGAACATCTTGGTTGCTTCCAAATTCTGGCAATGATGAATAAAGCCTCTATAAACATCCATGTCCAGACTTTTGTAGACCTGTGCTTTCCACTCTTTTGGGTAAATACCAAGAAGCACATTTGCTTGATCATGTGCTGAAATCACTTTTAGTTATGCAAGAAATTATCGAACTGTCTTCCAAAGTGACTGTATCATTCTGCATTCTGACCACCAATAAACAAGAGTTCCTGTTGCTTCACATCCTTGCCAGCATTTGGTGTTGTCAGTGTTCTGGATTTTGGCCATTCTAATAGGTGTGTAGTGATGTCTTCTTCATGTTTTAATTTGCATTTCTGTAATAACATCTGATGTGGAACATCTTTTTATATGCTTATTTGCCATCTGTATATCTTTGGTGAGGCATCTGTTTGGTCTTTGGCCCATTTTAAAATCTGGTTGTTTTCTTACTGTTGAGTTTTAAGAGGTCTTTGTCTTCAGCTGTTTTTCATGTATAAAGTTTTCCAGTTCCTTGCAACTCTGTCTACTGTCTCATACTTAATCCAGTTTGTTAGTTCTATGATCAAAAATTGAACTATTTTCTGTTGACAGAGTCTGACAAGTTGACAGTCTGAAGCGTATTTCTGTTTATGTAAACACTATGGATTTATTGGAAAGCAATACAGGAAGAACTTGGGAAACATCCACTAAAGTGCGGTGATTACTTTTTTCTTGAAAGTACATTATAGTATTGAATTTTTCTTTTATTTTGTAGTAAAGTGAAAACCAACTTTTAAAAATGAATTTATATTAATCCAGTTCTATTGCACTCTATTTGACCTGAGGATAAAAATGCATAATCATCCCATTGAACATCATCTTAATTTTCATCATGAGTTGTAATTTTTTAATATGTTGTTGTAGTTATTATTGGTGATCTCAGCTTTTTATTTTATCACCCACATTTGGTAAATGTGTTTTTCTTCCCTTCTAGTTGTTGAAGAACATAGGCTGATTATTATTTTTGAATGTAAGATTTCCTGAAAATAGCTGCTTATAATATTTGCATATACTGACTATTCTTAAGAAAGGTTATGTAAACAGTAACTGGCAAAGAAAGTAGCAGTAGAAAATGAGATCTATAATAAGTCTATAAAATGTGTTAAATAATGTAGTAGAAGTGTAAAAAATTTGTGAACTATTTAGCAGAAGTGAAGCCCGTGTAACTTTCTTCCCATATCGTTTTCTAAATATAAGCCAACCGTTCAGATGAGATTTATTTTGCTTAAGATTATAAAAATAATTACAGAATAGAATCTAAATAAGTAACCTGGACAGCTTCATAAAAAGAATCATGTTGTGGTACTCAGAATCATTTTTATTGAAAGTTCCTGTCTTACCTGAGCTATGTATAACCTCAAGGGTATAGGCAATTGAGCTTTTATTTGCATTTCTCTTGAATATATAATAACCAAAAAGAAATAACAAAATAAAATTTAGAAACACATTTTCCATGTGGACTTATCATACAAATATTTGTTTTATACAAATGGTAAATATGTCTACAACTACTAATTACAAAAGATTAAATAATATAATTTTTGTGTAGTGAAATAATTTATAGTTTTGAGAATTTTATATCTTTTTTCTACAGTGAAATCAGGTTGTTTATAGGGAAAATGTTCTCAAGCTATTTTCCAAAATATTTCAGTAGATATTTTGATCTAAAATTTTCAGCTGCCTCTTTTTCTACATTATTAATATCATTGCTAAATAGTTTTAGAAGATTATTGGTGGTAATTCAGTAATTTATTCATAATGGGTTTGCCCATTAATTAAAAGAAAATGGAAAAGTTGGTCATTAGGGCATTTATCATTCAATACAACATTAACATAATAAATTCAGATCAATCACTCAAAAGTAATTATGACTTTCATTCTTCATATTGCTAGTTATTAAAGACTTGGATCTTGTATTCTTAAGCCCAAAAAGGAAAATCTTATCCCCAAGAAGGAAAATCTAGGTTTCATTTTTTTCCTCAAATAGGTAGAAATATGGTTAATATTATACTAACATACCCTGGATCTGTCATAAAAAATGACTAGTAGCTATGTCCATTAATTATTTCAAAATACATTACAAAATTGTTTTTCTATATTTTATATAAAATTCTATTTTTAATGGCCCATAGCTATATGTAAGATGCATGAAAACCAATCATCAGCTAACAACACATGCATGAAAGACAGAAATCAAACTACGTAGTTGTTTCCCTAGCTCGGCCAACAGTGAGAATCTATAAAAATTTAAATAGCACTGAACATTCCATTAAGTATGATAAATTGATCACATAGATAGAGAGCAGTTGCATGAAATTCATTTTAGACATGCTGCCATGATTAAGGCATGCTTATCTCCAGAACAGAACAGACAGGGAAAAGAACAAGTCTCTATTCCTAGGAGTTCAAATTCACCATTTTTGGGTTAAATCCATGGATATATAAATCAAAATAAAATGATAATTTATACAAGTGAAAATCAAACACAATAACATTATTACATGCATAAAACACTTGAATTCTAATATAATCTATGCTTTTAAAAATCATTTTCTAAGGCAATATTGTACTGTGCTTGACCCACACAAAAATCTATATTTTTGATCATGAAATGACTTTATGCTATTAGGAAAAAAAGTGTCCTCCAAACTAACGGAAACTGGCACTCTTGTCTGAACAGAAACAGCCTGGAAAAAAAAAAAAACCTCGTTGTATAATCATTTCAGCATACGCATGATGTTTAGAAACATCTGGTTTTAATGATGTCCAGAGGACATTCCAGAATGGTGGAGTCTAGATGTGCAGATATGTAAAAAGGCACTTCTGGTTAATTTTAATAAATGGAATACATGAAATGGATAAGTATGGGCTAAAGAAAGATGGAAACTGTTATTTTCGAGGCTCTTCTAAAACTTAATTTAAATACCTGGATATATACTGTCTGATAAACAATTGCTTGACTTGCTGATCTGAAATCAAAGTCACAGTTGATTTTTTCCCAAGATTCTCGGCAGGCTGAAATAAATGGCACCAGTTCAAACTATTCTGGCTCACATAATCAAGAATCAGTCTCCAGAACAATACCTGGTCATCCACTATCACATGGGAGAAAACTTAAACTTCATCTTGCCTCCAATGACCTTAGGACTTTATTTTTTAACTCTTAATTTAATAAGCTTGATATCCCAAATCTTAGTAGTTTTCATAAAATAAAATTGTTAGTATAATAATTACCGCAAAGGAATAGTAAAATTAATTTATACTTCATTAAAATTCCATTTCTTCCACATGTAATTATATCCAGATTTGGTTATAAGTGTCTATGTGTGTAGGTAAGCTAGATTTAAAAAAATTATTTTGGAATATAGAACTGGTGGAAAGATTTTACTCCAAAGCACACAAATTCAATTATTGTTCACTTACCAGAAGAGAAAAAGAAATATAAGATTTGATATTGTTGGTATTAGATGAAGTCAGTCTCCTCAAAATTATTTTGATTGTCATGATTTTTAGTGGAGGACTACCACAGAGCCATAACTGGGGGGGTGGCATCTCATTTTACCGCTCTGCCATGGGATATTTACTTCTCTCTGGTATACATACCTTTTATATTTAGGTAAATGAACAAAAATTGGAGGCTCCATTCCTGGAAAAAACAAACTTGTAAGTGTGTCTGTGTTGGAATAGTATATTTGAAATTCTCATTTGAGAAGTCTGTTTTGGATTTGGTGTTTTGGATTGGGATGTGAGGGTGATAAGCTGGTAGTGAGAGGGAGTTTTAAAGAATCAGCTGCCTAGGACGCTAAATAAAGCAACTTATTCAATAGAAGCTAGAACAAAAAATGTTTTTGGGGGTCAACTTTCCAAAGATTAACTATTCCATTGAGATCTATATACCACCAACCATGTGCCAAGTGCTATTCTCTATGCTTTACCAATATTAACTTCCCTAGTTTTCGTAACAACTCTGAGTAGGTGTCATTATTATTTCTACTTCATGATGAAGAAAGCGAAGCAAGAATAGTCAGGGAACTGGATGAAGTTTAGTGAGCCAATAAGTTGGAAAGCCAAGACAGAAATGGAAATATGCTCCATTTTTAAAGAGACACTGAGGAAATCCAGGGAATTTATGACATTAGCTACTTTGGTCACCACCAAATTCTTGGAGTCAACACAGTGACTTGGATTTCCTCTGGTGATTTATGAAAAGTGTGATTACATCATCAGCAGAAAACAAAATGCTGCTTCAGTCTTTCTAGCTCACCAATATGGCAGGGAGGGTAGAGGGAGGGGAGTGAGAGTCGGTATAATCAGTTTAAATAACCACAACCGAGCATGGAAATTCTAAGATGTCTCTGAATTTGGGAAACCTCAAATATGTTCTTCAATACCTGAATTGGCTATAGTTTTCTCAACCATGAAAACAAACTAACGACCAGGTTCTAAGAAAACATCCCTAGGGCTTTGCATCGTGTCAGAATTCTAGTTTATATCTAGCCTCCCAAGCACCTTAGAAAAGTTAAATTCAATTGAGATTTCTACAAGTCTACTTTGTGGGAAGCAGAATGTCTGGGTGAAGCAAAAAGTTTGACAGAGTTTCTTCCTACACACTCCCACTGCATGTACGGTGGTTATTTGCACACAGGCATGTATCTATGATGGAAAAGTAGAAAATATGATCCTATTATTAACAGAATGCATAGTTCATTTGGGAGCCAAAAACAAACCTATTGAATAATTACTAGACAAAAACATCAGCTGAGTGATAGCAGTAATTCTGAAAGTATTTATCTTTTGCCCCCATCCCTTCTTCAAGTAAATTCTTACTTGACAACGGCACATGACCAACTAATAAAGCATAGGCGGCTGAGGTGCATGGGGAGGGCAAGGTTCTTCCATGGGAGCCCTGCCATCCCTTGGCCCTGAAGTTGAGCAGGGCCATGGCTGCAGCAGAGAATGGAGACCGGACACAGAGGCCCAGCTCAAGGGCCATCGGTACCAGAAAGGTCACCTGGGATAGGCAATGCCAGGCCAGCTCCACAGTGGTGAGTTGTAATGAGAACTACAGACGAATGCAGAATTTAGGTATATTTATTCATTTGTTTATTCGTTTAGTTTTACATTCAGATGAAATGGTTAAGAAACTCAATTCAAAGATTTCAATCTGGTAATTATTTACAAGCTCAAGGCAAAAATGTGAAATCTGTCTTTCTTTTTAAAATTAACATTTTATAAATTAATTCATTCTGTGGTATACAAGAAAATGTAGTAAAAGTACTTAAGGAGTAATAAGTTTAAACAAATAAAAGTATTTTCTTCATGTGTTTTTCCCTCAAAATAGTTATGTGCATTTTTCATGAAGAGTGAAAAGGAATGGGGAGCAAGACTGCACTGGTGTCTTCCATTTTTTAAAACAAAAGTACTGTGTGCATAACTATTTAATAATGCGACATGGCTTAAATTGAGAGCTGATGAAAATAACTAAATTATTATCATAAACGAAATTCAATTTTAATCAGCCTAATTAAAATAGAATGGGAAAACTTAATCTTTGCAATTTGGCATAGTCCTTTCAATAATAAAACAACTTTATTTATTACAAAGATGTTACTCATTTAGTTCCAGAGTACATCTTAGAGCAACTACATCGAAATAATAAAATCATAATGTTAGAAATAAATAAAATAAAATCTTACATCTTTATAAAAATTATATTTATTTTTAAAAGATAATGCAAGGTGCAGATGGTGCATCAGAGAATTATACACCTGAAACTGATTTGGTAATATTAACCAATGTTACCACACTGAATTCAATTTTAAAAATAAACATAAAAATAGTCACTAGTATCTATCAAACTTAGCTTGCACCTATTTTACAGTTAAAGCCTCTGAAAGTAGACGCAGCTATTATTGATTGAGAATTTACAAAGACCCCCGCATTTGGGTCAGTCAGGTACTAAACTTGTTTAACAGATATCATGGCCTCCCATCAATATTTAAATCAAGTTTTTGAAGAATGGAGCCTTAGAGAAACTAAGAAATTTGTTCTAGTTTAGAAAATGGGAAAAATTACTTTACAAACGTAGGTCTCTTTAGCTTGAAGTCGTGTGCTGTTAGACAATCCACAGTCTATATTCCAAACAACGAAAGACTAACCCTTAAAGAAACCTTCTTGAATCTACTAGTTGTTACTGACTATAATTATTCTAACTCTAGTCAATAGACCATTGAGGGCCACCAGCTTCTATTATGCTTCAACCTTTTAAAGAACCATTGTTGGAGAAATCACGGTGTTAAATTTTCAAGTTTGTTATCACTACACACCTACCAGGAGGCTCTGTATTCTGAAAGCCAAGGCGAAATAGCATGACTGGACACGTATCTGACGTTGAAACCTAGATGCAGAAATTGGGAAGGGCATACCTGCTCACGTGGCTATCCCTTGCTGCAGGAGAGGTTACAGGGCTGCTGGCCATAACTCTGTTACCTGAGACCAAGTGGACCGTGATTTGGCACAGGCAACTAGTCTGCCACGGTGCGCCTTCCGGTCACTCAACCCTCCAGGCTCGCTCTTCCCTCCACAAGTAGACACAGTGCTCCGTCTCCAGGGCAGACCACCCACTAACATACCCAGATACCAGCTCCGAGATCTGGGATGCAGGGATAAATTACTGTGCTCCCTGTTCCCATTAATTCCAGATGAGGCTTCTTTCAAACTCAGATACATGTTATCTAATTCCTCCCCACCCCCAACATACACATGCACTCCTTGTGACCGCAAGTTCAGCAGCAGGAAGGGAGAATTATAATACAATCTTCCTTTCAGAAATGAAAGTAATTAGAAGTACCAGCTAGGCCCCCAGTTCGTTAGGACGCTAGAACCCCGCAGGGCTGGAATCTCAAAGGCTCATCTTGCCCTAACATGGAAGACACTCCTTAACGCTTGGAAGAATCACTGTTTCAAGAAGGAACGGAAGTGCGCCAGTGCGTCTACAGCCTCGAAGTTGAAAGCAAGGAAATCATGAGATAAACACAAAGATAGAGTTAGAAAACCCAGCTCTAAAGAAATAATGAGGGGACCATAACTTTGTCATCAAATACAAATACGTGTGAAGACAGACACTAAGAGTGATAAACAACCTTCGCTGATCTACAAGGAGCACGAGCCAACACTTTTCTAACAAATCACAATTCGTGTTGACTCTGTTTGAAACCAGAAAAGATTGCAGCTTCCAGAGGAGGTCGGTGTAGCAGGAGCTGTGGTCATAGGCAAGTCTGTCCTGGGAGGGAGGAGGATTCTGAACCACCTCCACACCCAGACTTCCCTCTTCCTCAGCCCTCATTCTTTTGCAACCGCCTCCCAGAACAGAGCTGGAGAGGGAGGAGAATGGATCGTGGGGATGGAGGCGGGGGAGGAGAGATGGTGCAGAATTATCCAAAACATACCTTCCATTAAAAATTCGAAAAGCTGGCGACACTTCAGCAGCATTCTCATACCCATTTACCATGCGTTCACTCAACTACAGCTGCTATTTGGCTGCACCCTATTCTGAGCAGCAGATGAATTCTCTAATTCACAGCACTTGCACAGTTTTCACAGGGACCTCTTCATTTATTTCGGTTACCTGCCTATCGGTGACTATATCAAGCACCCCATAGACAGCTGATATGGCAAGACCGATGCTGAAGTCAGCAGAAGAGTGTGGTCAACATAGAAGGGCAGAGAGAGAGTGGTTATTAGGACAAAATCTGGCAGTGCTCATTCAGCACATTTTAGAAAAGTGTCATTTAACCGGCAAACTCACACACCTGGCAAGTTAACGCCTAATATACAGAGAGAGTGCACTGGGTACACTTAGCCTAACACCAGTAAATACTGAATTACACAACTCTCTTTGTCCTGTGTAAAATAACCAAGAAACTCAATTTTTACAAGGAGGGTCTGCACTAGTCAAACTGATAAAATTGTCTGTTTCAGAACTATACAATAGAAAGATAATGAGAGTTACGTGTGTAATTTGAAATTTTCTAGATGCCATATTGAAGAAAAACAGGTAAAATTAAATAAAATTACACATTTTATAGCAATATCTAAACATAATTTTATGTAATCGATAGAAAAAATAAGGAGATATTGGCATTATATTGTACCGAGTCTTTTTTTACTTACAGCATATTTCACTTTGGACTAGGCATACTTCCCGGGCTCAACAGGCCTGGACGACCAGTGACGACCATATTGGATAATGTAGGTGTAATATACTTAAAGCTGGCTTCTCATTATGAAGCTGTGTACCTGCCCAAGTCTTGCACATTTAGTCGTCGTTACTTTCTCTGAGTTCGGTGTAACATGGATCACAAATTATATGGAAATTCTTTGTCTGTAGAGCTAATGGCTATGTCTAATTGCCTAATAACTCCCTTTGTAGCTCTACGTGAACTATCAACTAATTAAACAGTAATTAGTATTGTCTAATATGATATTCCTCTTTCAGCAGCAATTGCTATAACCCATCATCGAAAATATGGGAAATGTCGCTATAAATTTATTCTTTAGCTATTTTGTGAAATTATATTTGACCATTATTTTTTATTGAAATTATTCATCAAATAAGATAAGACAACTGCTCTTTTCTTTAAATCCTATGCAAATTACTTTGCGATCTTCTTCATGCAGTCCTGTTTGCCACGACCCATCCTTTACAAAAAGGTCATGGAGTTGTTCCAGCTGTCTTTTTGATCACCACAGTCTGTTCTACAAGTTCAAGGTACATGTTTAACTCTCCTGCCATTGGTCCAAAGCCTGACGCCCAGCGTTGCTCCTCGGGTTTCCTCATGGAGCAGGACCGCCGCGAAAGGGAAGGAGAGCCTCCGCCCCACCAGCCTGCTGCTCCCTGTCTTGAAGTACTTTGCTTTATGCCACTGACCCGCAACAAAATCCAGCCTGTTTAAATTAAAGTACATGGCATTATCTACATTCTTCTGGTAATAGCCTGCATTTTACATGCTGAAATGTCATTCATCTTGCTTATTTACTGCTCGTATAAATGAAGGAGTTTCCAGCATGCTGTTGAAACAAAAAACAATAAAAAAATTCTATTAAGAAAAGGAGCCCTCTAGCAATTCTTGCTTCACAGCCCATTGCCTCCCACAATCAGTAGACTGTGGAGTTCACTAAAAGTAATTTAGACTAATGGTTTGGTAAAAGGCAATCCAAATAAGGTGCCATTATGGAATAATGCAGACTGCATTTATTTCCTGGCCAGGCCCTGGAAGAAACCTTGCAGAGATCTTGGAAGGAAACCTGTGAACACTTTGCACAGGACTTCCTCCGACAGGCAGTCTGGGGTCCAGCTGAGGGAAAGGGTTTCTAGGAAGTGCTTTGGCCGCATGGCAAGGACAGCCACACCATAGAGGGCGCTGGGTCTGGGGCTCTGCAGGGTTGTATAGATCCCACTTTGGGGATTCAATAAATCCCTAATGATGATGCAAATCAACGAGTAAATGATTATGTGAAAAGCTGGGCTGAATCCAATGAGAGAGAACATTGAAATAAACATGAATCCAGACTAAGTAAAATTGTAAAAAATAGTGAATAAACACAAATATCATAATATGAATAAAAAACTGATACTAAAACATGCTAGAAAGCCACAGATTTCTGAGGAAACAGTATCATAAATAATTGATCTCATAAGTAAAGTTATTTACTGAATTTTAAAGAGTGTATTCATATGGAGTAAATCCAATGTTTGTCTACTTGCTTTTTTACCAAGGTGAAAGGAAGCTTTTATTTTCATGGTTTAAAGAAGATCAACTATTTATACAAAAAAGGCTAAAGCACCCTGATATAATCTATGCCATCTAATAACAAAAGTTCCTCAAAGTGGTCATAGCCATGTAATTCAACATAAAACTTAATAAAAATAAAATATCGATAATATATTCTTAGAAGAAATTCATTCATTTTTATATGAAAACATAGACAGTATTATACTATCATGTTGGTATCATACTGACATGTTTTTTCTATAATAAGAATACAAGCCAAATCATCACTACCAAGTCCCTTACCTTTCCCCTGATAATAGCTTCAACCTCTCCATTGTCCCTCCTGCTTTCTTGTCCCTCTGAGTTCTGATTGGGCAGTAGTGAGACTCTCACTTAATTAGCTCCGCTGTTTATGGAGCTGATTGCCTGTAGTGCACCCCTTAATCCTTTCCCTCTCCTCTCCTCCCCTCCCCTCTCCTCCCTTCCCCTCCCCCTCCTCTCCTTCTCTTTCTTCATCTCCCCTTCTTCCCATTTCTTCCTCTTTCGCTGCCTCCCGTCTGCCCCCTACCTACTATTATCCTCTCCTTAAAGAAGAGAGACATTCTTTCCTTTGCTACCTACTGCCCCTCTTTTCCAAAGAGGAATCTGCATCAAAGGGATTTGATTTACAGATTTAACCATGGTTTTCTTAGATGTGTTGTTTCCTTGGTTAGTTTTGTTTGCTTGTTTTAATAATCTCCCAGTTGTTTTTTCCTGTCAATCTTTCTACATAACGCTACTAATACTACATATGGTGATCAGTTGAGAATGCTGTATTCTCTCTTTCATTCTATTTTTAATATATTTCAAGGTGAGGTCTAATGTTAGTCATATGAGAGTGTTTTGAAAATAATATGTTCAAGATTGTGTTCGGTTACGTGTAAAGCATAAATCCTGAAAAGAAGTTAAATTCTTAAAATGTTAAAAGATGTGGATATTTGTGTATTTATGCAACTAGAATCTAAGAAACGTCATTTAATTCTTTGGAAATATTAAACCTCGAGTCCTCGCCAGTTTTCCCCGCGGACTATACAGTATGTTGCTCTGGCACTTGAGGTGGTGGGTAATATAATAAATCAAAGTTTCTGCATGTAGGCCATATTAAAAATATTGGGGGGAATGTCTACTTAGCCTCTAATTAGAATTTTTCACCAACCTTAGCAGAACATAGAAGTTCATAAATTCAGGGTCTTTAGTATTTCGTAATATTTGCACACGGAAATGATCACGTGAAGAACTATGCCACCCAAGCAGCAGCTGTAAAAAATAATGTTTTCCAAGGAAGTTTGGAACTGAAATTATGCGAAGAAAAATAAAAAAGCAAAACTTAACAAAATTTTAAAAATCTACCCTTTTCATGTGTCTTGAGTAAACATTCAAATTAAAAGTATGAAGGAGTTAGCCGTACTGAGCTCTCCCAGAGTGTTTACTGTGGTGGCTCTGGGTTGGGGGGCAAACGCGCCGAGTCCAGGTGGGCTGTCTGTGAAACTATGGTGGACTTGCACCAGTAATTCCAGCTTTCCCCGAAGCGCTGATAGCTTCTGGTCCCCTACGCTTTTTGTTTTCTCCTGTTATTGTCAACAAATTTATCTTTAGACAGTGACCTAAACAAAAATGATCTATGCCCTTTCATTTTACCCATTATTGTGCTCTCTCTCTGTCTGTCAACTTCTTTCCAGTTCCTGTTGCTATGCTGAAAGGGGTCCTTTCTAAGGGGCATCCTCCCTTCCACATTACTCTATCACATGCCGGAAGTCTGCAATATACCACAGCATAATACAAACTTAAACACTACTGTAATCGCTTGACAAAAAAGAGTATTTTGCCTTGAGCTACAAGGCAACAAACCGATACATTAATATCACTTTCAAAGTCCTTTAGAAAAATATTGTTATCAAATGTTCATCTGTTCTTGGGTATATGCCGTATAATCACATTTAGTTGACCATCAGAATTTGGCCCATTTCAAAATTCGAAATGACTCTGTGCCTCCCTGGAGCAGCTGCCAGTCTCCAGGTGAAAACAAATCATCAGTAAGAACAGGTGTGCTGCACCTGCTCTTACTTCAATCACAGTGAGTGAGGTTCTGCGCCTTCAACACCACACTTCCGGTGTAGCTTGAGTCCCCAGAAACTTCAAGGCCCTACTACGTAGTAGAGGGTGCGACAAGGTGCTAAATACGTAGTGTCAATACAATGGCATGACTCCACCTTCTCAGAAAAATTAGCAACTATGTATTGTTTTATATATTAAACTTTTGAGTGGGAATTCTTTTGTCTAAAGGAAAAATTGAGAGTAATATTTGAAGATGACCAGTGTTGACTCAACTACTGTTTTTGATTGTCAAATATTCAGTTATATATAAGGGTTTAAATAATCTTTTAAAGCCTGTTGACATTAAATATGTATATTAATAACTTTACATGGAGATGGTGACAAAAGAATTATTTATTTCTTAAATAAATGGTTGATTGCATTATCTTGCATGCCCACAGTATTAGAAAGATTACTCGGACCTGAACTGGTAACCAATTGAGTTAGTTCTTCAAGAGTTTTTATGGATATCTGTGAAATAGGTGATTATGCAGGTGGTTATTTAAGAAAAGTTATTCAATACACTTTTTACATACTTTCATTTGACTTACTGACTTTGATGCTTCAGTCTAAAGTAATAATTTTTAATCTGCTGATGTCCTTAGAGTTTTGATAGGATAGTTCTTTCATAATTTTTAATCTGCTGATGTCCTTAGAGTTTTGATAGGATAGTTCTTTCATAGAATTTCATAGAAATTTCATTGTTGAGAGAATCATCAGCATGTAAAGGAAACAATCATTAGAACATGTGTGTTTTTATTAGAAATTATCAAGCCCTTCAGATCAATATACCTTCTAGATATAGAGAGAAAAAAGCAAGAAAAATATACAAATATACTTGTATCTGTAAAAACGCAGGTGTTATTTGTTGCCAAATCTTACATCACTAGACGTGGTTACAAGGTACCCAGAATCATGTTATGATTCCTGCATTCTCAGACAGTTAGATATGCTTGAAACAACTTTGAACTTTTCCAGGCTAGTGGTAGCAAGGACAACTATTGTTTTAAGTTTATGTTCTATATTTCAGAGAAATACACTTTTAAATAATTTTTTTTTATTTTTTAGTAATTTTTAAAGTCAATGGTATATTTACGTCCGTGAAATGATTTGTAAATTGCAGTTTATTCTCACCTTTTCTAAACCTAATTGATAGTTTTTAAATCAAGTGTGTTTTATAAAATATTTCAATCTTTAGCGGAATATATGTACATACATACCTATATGTGCCATGGAACAGAAAAAAAGAAATTATAAAATACATTTCTATTCATGTTATAATCGGGTTATTATTTTGGATATTTTTACGTAGATATATTAAAGTAATTTGAGATATTTTAATTGTAGTAGGTAAATGATTATTTACGACACAGAAGAAGTATTACTGAATTTGGTGGCATAAGACACAGGATCCAGTCCTATCACATAACCCCTAACCAGGTGTGTTCCTTGACCTTTGGTGATGCTTCAGTCTAAAGTAATATTTTTTAATAAACTATCTCCATATTCAGCACAAGGTTCTGTATGGAGTCAGTTCTCAATAAAATGCAACTGAATTAAAGGCACTGCATTTAGATAGTTGGAGGTTGTATAATAAAAAAGTGTCTCAGTAAAACACTTCAAAATATTTGTTGTGGAAATTCTTCACCGTTTTTGGTGCAATTTCTCCTTTTGTTTTACTTTTCTCAGATTGGTTGATGATTATTATAGAGACAGCTTTTAGAAAAATTATCTTCTATTACAGAGAATGGCTAACTGTACTTTAACTAGATAGTTGACCCAGTAGTGATTTCTTTTCCATATAAACATTTTGACATTTATTGATATGACAACACATGGGTCATTTTTAGTAGGATTTTATGAGCTACCACAGTGAATCCCTAAGTTCTTATTAAATATCCTACAGGGGACACAATGAAGGGAATGTGCATGTTAACTATGTTTTTTATCCATGGGCAAACTCAGTTTCCTCCTTTCCTTCCTCTCCAGTCTCTTACTTTTTCTTCACCCTTTTGTTTTGCTGCATGACTTCTACTAAGTAGAAATGTGATGTGGTATTTCTTTTTTCTGAGATCTGAACATATAACGTATTTATGCCAACATGAAAAAACAATTTTCTTTATATTTATGAACATGTCCAAGAGAGGCCGAATAATAATATTTTCTTCTTTGGAGTACACTGCATGTTCTTAGCTTCAGTTGCTGTATTTTGATCAAGTGAATTATCTAATAATGGTTTTAGTACAACACAGCAAGTTAAAGTAAAAATACATGCAAAATGCCCACAAATCTTTTCTTGGTTTACAGGTACCACAGAGAAGATGCAACGGGTTTAAATGAATTTCAAAGACCTCATATAACTTGAGTTGTCTTTTCATTTCAGTTTCCCAGAATTTTGTGGTTCTCTCATTGCTAGCTTCTTCTTTTCACATCCTTACCATCCAGGCAAGTACCAATTGGTACATATTGCTTGATATCCTATGTCAAATACTGGATTAGAAATTAAACTTGACTTTGAAATATGTCATTATTATAACTAGACCAGTGTGAAATTATTTTCTCCCAGCAGTTATCATTTTCTTTCTTTAAACTCAGTTTATATTCATTAAAGAAGACAAGAAAGGATACAAACAAGCTTAGGTAGACAGAGGTAAGCAGGAACTTCAAGTTACTCTGCTCATTGCCCCTTGGTAAAGATTATTTGGGGTTTGAGTGTGGTTGACTTCTTCCAGCTCTGTGGTCCTGGTGGGCCTGAGCTATTGCTCACGGCTGTCACAGCTCCTACTGTGGCTTTAAAAGTGATTTAAAAAGCCTGTTGTTTAAACCTTTCAGGCAGATGTTACTTTTACCACCACAGTCAAACATGGCTCCTGTGTGTTTGACTTTCGAAATCCCTGCGAAGTTCCTTGCTGAGATCAGAAATGGTTTGTTTATTAAATCTATATCTTTACATAGTGTGGGGGGTCTGGAAAGAAATACCAGCCCTGTGACAAAATCCCAAGAGAAATATACCTACTTAATCTTTCATCCCACACCACTTTCCAGTAACAAAGACTGATGTATGTCCAGAGTCATAAAATGGGCAAGCCGCGTTTTGGCTTTCTTCAGACTCAAGTTGGTTTATACGCTAGCAGGGATTTCCAGGGTCGATGCTACAGTTGCTTCATGGACGAGGCTAAACTACCACAAAAGCCTGTTTTTATTCAACATGTGTGCTGCTGTCTAACTATTTGCTCTCGAGTTTACATCACAAATAATTTTTATATCTCCAGTCAGCTTAGGGATATGGTCTATAATTAACCTAAGACTTTGTGCCTTTAATTTAAACCATGATTTCAATATAAATGAATGACATGGATAATTAATGTTATTAAGATATTCATCTACCAGCTTTGAACTACCTTAATATAATTCAGTTACCTGACCCTGAACATAGAGAAAGTAAAAACCAAATTCTATGATATGGTTTCTGCTGGGAAATGTATTGTAATCAATGGAAATCAATATTGAGAAAAAGCTAATTACATTAAAAATTTACATTTATTAATACTTGGTAAGGATGTCATTCCATCAGTCATATTTTCCTTAAGAAGTCAACAAGACATTTCATTATAAGAAATAGTAGGAGAGAAATAAGTAAAATTTTTGAAAAAAATTAGGCATTTAAAGTCACTCAGAATGTTATGCCTCAGAGATAACCACACTCTATTTGTTGGTACTCATAATTTCTTTTCTCCTTAAACAAAAAATTATGTTTAAAAAAATTGAGGTGGTCTTATTTTAATATACTAGTTATCAATATTAATTATCATTTTTAAAACTAGCACAATTAATTTGTGCAGTTAACACATACCATTATCACTAGTTTATGGCAACAGAAACATCGTAGTCGTAATTAGAGCCCACGGGGCTCCATCGCAGTGAGAATCTCTACATCGCGGCTGCGGAGTCTCCCCGCTGGTGCAGGGACCGGGGCGTTTGTGCTGAGAGCCCTCCTCAATGATTGGTTATCTGGTGCACAGTGTCTGAGACCGTGTTCACAGGGAAAAGCAGGAGTGCTTTTTTAGCCCTAAATTCTCTTTGTAAATTAAAAACTAAGATCAGTGATGTGTCTTTTAAAAACTATGTTGTACTGATGATTTTAGAGAGTGAGACAGAGAAAGAGAACACCCACGTGTTGTTTCACTTACTGACGCTCTCCTTGGTTGATTCTTGAATGTGCCCTGAACGGGCATCAAACCCACAACTTTGGTATGTCGGAACAACACTCTACCCAGCTGAGCTACCCAGCCAGGGCCCCAGCAATTTATTTCTGACACTACTTTACTTTCTATTCTCAGGGAGGAACGTCACCGTAACACTTTGTTCTTACCTAACGTTGATTCCTCTTCTAAAAACAGACAATAGTTTGTTCTCCATAAATTTCTGTCTAACTTCCCAGGTACAGGTTCAGCTTTTAATCCACCTGACTGGGGTCTTTGTAAAAAGAGGACAGAGAGACACAGAGGAAGATGGTCATGTGAAGGCAGAAGTAGAAATTGCAATTATTCTGCCATAGGCCAAGGAACGCTCCGGGATACTGAAGCTTTTAAGAAACAAGAGGCACCTCAGTGAGAGCCTTGGGAAGCAGCATGGCCCTGACAAAGCTTGGGTATTAGGTTTCTACCTTCCCAAATTGTGAGAAAATACATTTCTGTTGTTTTAAAGCCACTCCATTGGCAGTTGGTTATGGCAGTTCTCTGAAACCAACACAAATGGTTAATTTAGAAAAGGAGAGAATATACTATCAAAGTTCTAACTTTTCAATTCAAGGAACTAGAAAAAATGATACCATCAAATGATATGACCAAATAGTAAGAAGAAACAAAATAACAAAGGATCCAGCAAATATCAATGGGATGGAAAAAAATATTAACCAAGTCAAAAATTGGTTCTTTAAAAATATTTCTATAAATAAAATATCACCGGCAGGAATGATAACGAATAAGGGAGAAACAAATTACCATAATAAGGAAAAAAAACTAAGGTTACCTCCACAGATACCACAGACATTATAAAGAATATAAGAGATTTCATATAGAATTTTATGCCAATAGAGTTGAAACTGTAGATGAAATATGGGAATTCCTCAGTAAACACAACTTACTAAAACAGACACAAGATGAAATGGAACATATGAATAGCTGTACATCTATAAGGAAACTACGTGTGCTAACAAAAAATCTTCCACAGAGAAACTTTAAGCCCATTTGATATACCTGTGAATTTTATCAAACATATAAATAATAAATAGCTCTAAGATTATATAACATATTTTGAGACATAGAGATGATACACTTTGTATCATGTATTTATGAAGTGAGCAAAAATCTAAAGTCGAAATCAGATAGACACATTAAAGAAAAAAGTTACAGACCTATTGCCCTAAGGAACATATAGACAAAAATCTTTGATAAAATGTTAGTAAATCAAAGGCAGAGAAATATAAAAAGGCACAAAAATACCATCCCCAAATGAGGTTTATCTCGGTAATAGAAGACTACCTTACCATTTGAAAATGTCTCAATATATTACACCACATTAATAAAAGGAAAAATTAATGTACAAACATTTTAATAGATACAATGCTTCTTTAGAATAGAACTCTCAGTAAACTATGAATGGAAGGTACATTCGTCGCAACGACAAGAAATAGCTATGAAAAATGTACATGGAATATAAAAAATAATGGTGGAATAGTAATTGATTTTCCTATAATTTGGGGGAAAATCATGAATGGCTGCTCTCTTCAATTTTAACATTTTTTATAATTAAATAAATAATCAAAATATTTTTTTAAGTACTGTCAACTTTGCTATATACTTACATTCTCCTAGCTCAGTAATATGGATGGAATTTTTCTTCAATTTATAGGAAACAAAGAAATTACATGTTCATATGTTTCAAAAATAATGAACTCAAAGCAATAAAGCTGACAAATGGCAGAATTAGAACCAAAATCATAATTTAAATATTCTACCCATCATTTTTGTATTTTCTCTATCTAAAGGTACGCAGATGTACTATTAAGCATCTTGTGAATTGGTAACCATTTATTATTGTTGTTTTTTTTTAAATCTCATTGCTATTAGCTGTTTATTCTTGCAGGAATTAGCTCTGAGCCATAGGATTAGAAATGTCTGCTAAGTGTCTATTGTTTCGAGGAGCAGAAACTAAGTCCAGCCCCAATACAGAGTTTCTTAAGAAGACAATGGGCGTTCATGGGAAGAAGGGCTGGTGTGGTGCTGGTGTTGGTGACGTGGACCAAGGGGTCAGTGCTCATCAGGACGGAGGCGGTTTCACTGAGTCTGGCCCTTTCACTTCCTCTCAGAGGAAACACTGCCTCTTTCCTACTTGTGTCTCCAGTACAGGGGGGGTTGGTTTATTTGTTAATTCACAGTCTCTGTCCTTAACTTAGATTTATCAGTGTGCTGCTTTAGGACTTGGATTTGAGGTGAAACTAGCTCCCAAACCTACTGTATGTGTCTCTGAGTTTAGTTTGTTGTTTGTTTGCTTGTTTTATTGTTGTTTTAAAGATCAGCTTGCTCCTTAGCTAATTCATTGAATCTGTTGTTTAGGTCAAACGTAGACGCTGGTCTAAAATGATATGGTAAGAAGGATGGGTCCAATAATACAAATAAATTACAAACATGTGTGCCCTAGCATATCTGTTACAAAGAATTTGCTCAGAGACAGTCATACGGAGCATTGAGAAATTGTGTTAGAGTTGAGAGAAATTTACTGCAACCCTCTACCTTCCCTAAGAGGATACGTTATCTGCGTCCCTGCTTGAACTCTTGTCTGTGCTTTCGCCTCAACAGACAGATGCAGGAGGCATTTCAAGGCATCCAGATGAAGGGGCTCAGAAAACATTTAGCAAATGTGTTCTTCTGGCTAAGGTCAAACTATTTTGCATCTAAGGAATTTCTAATAAAATCAATAGCCAGAATAAAATTTTACAGAAGCAAAAACATGTGAACTGTATCTGACAAACCTATGTGAGGTGTGACTGACAAAAGCATTTGTCAAGTTTTCTCGGGAGCAAGTAGGCGTCATTGGGCAAAACTACCCCGATGACAGCAGGTCTAGGAATAGGGACCATTCGGACCTGACCAGCAGCTCTGAATCTCATGGAGTTTGAGACTGGATATCTTTTTATTATCTTAACATCTTATTTAGGAAGAATACCAGGCTTCTAGAAACATTGCAAAGTAGTACAAAGAATTCTTGCATAAAATTCACACCCAGGTTTCCCAAATGTGAATAGTTTACCAGGGAAAATATATAGCCTGTAAAATTACTGAACCATTACGAAAGAAATAGCAGACATGATTCTTTCAGCCCCTAAGTAATTCCCCCAAAACAAAGGCTCTCTTACATACCACAGTACAATGATAAAAATCAGGAAGTCATCATCGATATTAATAAAATTACCTAATCTGCACCAAAGGGGACTAAACTTTTGATGTCTCTGGGCCACATTGGAAGAAGAGTTGTCTTGGGCCACCCATTAAATACACAAACACTAATGAAAACAAAAAAATCTCATAACGCTTTAAGTAAATTTACGATTCTGTGCGGGGCCTCATCCATAGCCATCCTGTGCTGCATGCAGCCCACAGGCCGTGGGTGGGACACCCCTGCATGCAGACCTTATTCCAAGGTTGACAATTTCCCCACTGATGCCTTTTATCTGATCAGGAGTCAATCCTATCACATGCTGCACTTGGCTGTGATGCTCTTTAATCTTTTTCGATTGGGAAAGGCCTTTACTCTCTCCCTGTTATTCAAGTCCTAGACAAGGACTACAGAATCTCTCAGTGTAGGTGTGTCTGAAATTTCCCCATGGTTAAATTCAGATTTTGTGTCTTAATGGAATGTCATGGAAGTGATTTTTTATTCCTCTCAGTACATCATAGCAGGAAACACATTGTGTCAATTTGTCCTATTGCTCATGATATTAAATTGATCACTCAGTGACTGTGGCATCTGCAAAATTTCTCTACAATAAAGTTAGCATATTTCCTCTCTAATCGATAAGTGTTGTATTGTGGGAAGATACTTTAAGGCTGTATCTGGCTTCTTTATCTTTCATACCCTAATAGCAATCATCCATTAATGCGAATCAACTATTGCTAGGTTGGTTACCAACATTGATGATGCTGATTTCATTAGTTAGCATTTTATTAGATCAGCTGAAGCCCTTAAATGTTCTGAAATAGTCCTAAAACCACAACAGAATGAATTTTTTCAACTGTAAAATAATCAATTCATAATTTTGTTTCTAAGCAGTTTGCCATCCTCCACGGCTAGGGAAGTGTACACTCCAGTTACCATAGCAAGGCTTCCAGGGCGGAATTGGAATGCAGAGCAACACAATTGGTGTCCACAGTTCTTTTGCATCCCTCCCTAGCCTATTCATTAATTTGAAAAATCAGTACATTGGGCATTTTCTTTAAAGTTCACTCTAATTTTTGTTTACTTGCTTTAAAAAAATTATTTCCCCCTACAATTCTTTCACTCCAGGTGCAGATTTTATCCACTTATTCAGTGGTCTCACAGCAAGCAATGCTACACTCACCGGTTCTGAACACAGCAGCAGCTTGTCAAGTGTGAGTAATTACTCTTCCCCGTAAAACACTGTGGCTTTGCCTTTATGAGCTCCGTCCTCGCTTTTGGTCTGAGATTATCCTCCCGCGGGCTCCTTACACTCAGCAACAGCTACATATAAGCAAACGCTTTAAACACGCTCCCTAGAGATTCCTTGACCTTAACCCGAGGCTCTCATTCTCCACAGCATAGTGCATCAGTGTTAGAGCAGACTTCCCTTACGAGTACACCTCTCTCCATCTCATTACATCTTTGAGTCTTTCTATTTCTCTTATCGATACTATGTCTGAACCTATAAAGGTAGACACAATGTTTTTAAACCAAGACACGGAAACGTTTATTTGAAGAAAAAGTATTGACTAACCTGAGAATAAAAGTGATGATTTAAGGAAATGTGCACAATTTATACTGTGGTTTCACATCCCATAGGCCTATCAACAATCCCTGTTTATAAAAGTCAGCTACAGGATATTAAGAAGGTTTGCCCACCTGCTTGGATCAACGTATTCCTGGTTCACCTAGGCTTGGAGTAGGGGAGCCCTGGGGAAGGTTGTTGGGGCACCTCCATTTTGCTGGAGCTCTGAAGGGGGCTCAGGCTGGAAAACATATGGAACAGCCACAACGGGGTTACCCAAGTAAGGACTGAGGGATGAGAAGACTGCATGTTTAAAATACACTCATTTTTAAGTTTCACTTGAGAAGTAAGGGATATGAGTGGTTAGTTCTCACCCTATAAGAGTAAACTGTGATTTATTAAGGACGTAAAGCAAAAACAAAGACTATTGATTTCCTGGTTTTCTTTGTATTAGTGCAAGGAGAATTGAACAAACAAAATTGAAAAAAAAAACATATCAAGCTTAGTATATGGTAGATATATTAGTAATTTTACTTGGCACACCAAAAATCTGTTATCATTTATTTATATTCTCCATTTGGTTTTGTACTCTAATTGGTCCATTAAAATCTGGAATACTTGGGATAGATAACAGAGGTACTCCAGCAATGAAGGTTCCTGCAAATTGATTCTTTGTGAACTAAATATAAAGGTTTCATTGACTTAAACTTCATTGTTTTGAATAAAATAATAAAATTACTAAAAGGCTATAAAATTATTGACATTCCATATCAAATTTATGTAAAAAATGTTATCATAAAGTTCCAGGATCATAGATGTTCAGCACTCCGAGAGACATTGAAGAACATCTTATCGTACCCCTGTGGCAGGGATTTGGTTCCGTGTTATTAACCCTACACAGATGGTCCCCGAATTACAATGGCTCGATTATGAGTTTTTGGCCTTACAATGATGCGAAAGTGATGCACATGCAGTAAGAACTCTACTTCGTATCTTGATCTTTGCCCGGGCTAGCAGCGTGCAGTTCCATACCCTCTCATGATGCTGCAGATCCCTGCTGATACTCAGTCAGGAGGGTGAACAACCAAGTCTCTGCAGGGTGCAGGGTGCTCGAGTTTTTTGGATACTGTGTTGGGTTCTGAGACATTCCAAGTTGGCTGGGCTAAGCTATAGTGTTTGGTAGGTTAGGTGCATTCAATGTATTTTCTACTTACAATATTTTCAATTTACGAAGGGTTTGTCTAGATGGAACCCCCATCGTGAGTCAAGGAGCGTCTGTATATCCATATACTATTCTTTCAGTGAATTTGCGTGTCCTTTTTCTTACTTTTTATTTTTAATTTATTGATTATAGAGAGAGAGGAAGGGAAGGGGTGGAGAGACAAACCGCTTTGTTGTTCCACTTCTTTCTGCATTCATTGGTTGTTTCTTGTATGTCCCCTGACTCCCTGACTGGGGATTGAACCTACAACTTTGGCGTACCAGGACAGCACTCTGAACAACTGAGTGCTCCAGCCGGCCAGGGCCTGTGTGTCCTTAGCACACTCTTCCCATATCTAATTCAGAATAATGCTTTAAAGTTTCTAACCAGATTTTTGTGATGTAATGATTTTTTTCTGCAGTAATACAAAGAAATATTTTGGATCCGTTTTCATTTCACCAGAATGTTGATAAGATTTCTCCCTTGTGCTGGTGGGCAAAATCCTAGGCCTTATAGCCTTTGTGAAAAAGCTAGTGTCATTGCATTCTTGCCCTGTGTTTTCTCTGCTCTTTATGCAGCTGCATATGTAACTCCATAAAAACCAAGAGAAGAAATGATCTAGCAGGTCAATGCTCTATTAGCATAATTTCACAGGTGCATTTGTCTCTAAAGGAGCCCAACTCTCAGGATGCATCATTTCGGTTCACTTTGCTTGGAAATATGGCCTAGATAGTCAAGGAAGAATAAAACCAAAATGAAATTTTGTCCTGGCACTGTCCATTTGAGTAACTACAGACTCTAAAAGGAACTCAGCTATAAAAGTCCACACAATGAGGAAAGGCAACCCATGAAATCTACAGGAGGCTGATACCCAATTGGTACGGTATTCGAGATGAGTGAGATATGATCTTTAATAACAACTTTCTGGCTGCAGTGCCTAAAGAAAACCTTTTTGACGACGACAGTGGACCCTCCGTCTTACTCAGCGTCCTCCAGGGGCTGGATGCGACAAGGCACCACTCCGCGGCGCCCGCACGGTGAACAAGCCGGAGCATGGAATGTGTCACTGGAGGACCTACTGTTGATGAAATCATCGGGATTTTTACAGCCCGGCTCGCTTTTACAAGCACAAGTGCCGTGAGGGGTCACAGCCCTGCTTCGTGTCATGTGGCAACTGAACAGAGCTGAACACCCACCGTGCGGCCCGCAGGTGGCCCCCTGGCACCGCGGGGCTCCGCAGCGCCGTTCGCCCACCCACGCAGTGTGCTCGCCAGTCAGTAAATGAAGAGCTCGACAGTGGTTTTACCAAATTACAGATGATAAACAGTTCACCCATTAGATAAAGAGAATTGATAATGCAGAAAAGAGAAAGAAACCGCCCCTGAATCTTAAGTACACTAGAAAAAGCAACTCTTTCCAAATACGAGGAACAGCTCCCACTCTCACCACCTCCCTCCTCCCAAAGAATCTCTTAAAATGCTATTTGAGACAATATAGTGTGCTACTTTTAAGGTTCGGCTGAGAAACTACAGATCAGAACTAGACTTAACAACCAGTTTTAGCTACTATATTTACATATGCTACAATGTAGGATGAAGTCCGTGTCTTTCCTGGCATTCCAACAGTCAGCACTCAAAGAAGGCGAAGAGGCGACATACCGAGTAATCGCACAGAAAACGCCAGTGCCCTGCCCGGATTTCAGGACCTCACACGGAAACCTGACGTTCTGAGCCGTGCAAACCGATGGGGAAACCAGGATGAATTCAACAGCTTGGACCTCTCTAGCTGCCAGTTTCACTTATTTAAAATAAAGTTTTAATTTCAGTTGCAAACCAACCTTATTGTGTTTTCTAAATTGATTGATAGACATATTAGGGTTTCTTTCATTCCTTGAATAATAAAATAAGTAAATTAAAAATATATATTTTAACCAAAATAATAAGTACAGGTTGACAGAAATCTTGCTTTGGTTTAGAACAGGGATGGTCAAATATTTCCATACAGAGACGATGCATTTTCCATGGACAAAGTTCCTGGGTAATTTCACAGATAAGAGAGAATATTTTTTTTAAATAAAGAACTCTGGGGCTCTACAACTTTGAGTTCCACTTACTCTATTGTTCTTTTTCTGTAGCCTCTGTTTATTTTTTGTTGGTGGGGTATCTCTTGCACATCTCTGTGTGATATTTCTCCTGGCTTATTTTGTAAACTCTCAGCAAGTTTGTTCAAGTCAGCTAGACTGTGACTCCAGTTGAATGGGTGTGATTACCTAGAGAGAAGATAATCAAAGAAAATATTATTTTAAAATGGGCCAGATTCTGGCACAAGAGTAAATTATTGTTGACTCTTCCATGCCTTTGTTTTGAGATTTTACAGAGAGCCATAAAGCCCAATGAAATGTAAAAATCTCTAATGGTTCCCACGGTCATATATCTTTTTTTTCCTCCAGCCCTTTTCACTCAAGCCTTCCTTCCTTCAGGGTCTCAAACAATCATTTCAGGTTTTATTTTAAAACAACAGTAGCCATGCAAAACATTCAAGTTATAAAGACTGAAGGAGGTCAAATAAAAGGTGGAGTGATTTCTCTTCCATTAGTACGTTCTGACTATAAGTAGCGTGTTAACGTGATTTCTTTTTCTCAAACTCCCTTCTAAACACTTATAAAAGCCCCCACTCCCTCCCAAGTGTGGCCTCAGAATCCAGAATACAGTGTGGACACAACTTTATCATTTGCCTGCAGCTGTAGAGGGAGAGAAAGAAGAATGTCAAGTGAAATTCCAGGTGATGTGACTTCCAGATTAAAGAGGCCAATCGTTGCGGGCAAATGTACTATCTGCTGTGACCTTATCAGAGAGAGGACAAGAAGGTGGTCCCCACCAAATTTTCTGGAGAAGAGATTCATGGGGAAATGAAGATTTTATGGTGCACTACTTAGGGACTTCATGAGTTAATCCATAAATATATAAAATTTGGACTGATAATCAAAGGCAAAACAAAAGGACTCAGATATTGACTAAATGTGGGAAAGAAACAAGAATAAAACAGGCTGAGATGAAAGGAAGACTCCACGGGGAAGAAAAATCCTGGTGGTTGGCCCCAGGCTGCACGGGGCCTCACACAGCTGAGAGGGGACCACAAGCTGGGCACCAGAGGAAGGCAAGGGGCATTGTGGACAGGCACTAACAATGGAAATAGAACTGGAAATCTGAATATGAAGCCCAATTTTTTAATTATCTAGAAAAGAATTTTGGAAAAAAACTATCGCTGGGTTGTGGTTCCGGCATCTGGAAATATTACATGAAAAGATCAAGACTGGGGAAAATTACATTTCTAAATTCGATGTCCATAAAATGGATGAAAAGAAGGAGGGCATCCCTAATACGAATATCACCAAGTCCTCAGAATTGCCGGGGAGAACTGCAAATTGTGGATATACTTTTCACTTGTAAAGTACTTCACCAAGAAGGCCATGTATTCATTGGATTTAGTCAGTATTACTGTAAAACTTTCTGCCACCCCTGTGGAAGCAAAGAGCACATTTTTTAACTGTATAACATTTGGAACTGGGCGTTTTTTTTCTTCTTTTTTGTGATACATATCCTTAAGTGGTTTAAAACAATCATTAGTCCTGATTTATGTCTTGTATATAAAGAGAGTAAACTATTCTCTCACTGTAGTAGTTTCCAAGATACCATTTAATAAATGACAAAGTATCAAGTTAACAAAAGAAACTGGAGTCATTAATAAGGAAAACTGCTTTTCTGGAAACCCAAACATTGGAGCAGCTAAGCTCAGAATAGAAATAAGCAATTTAAACTTTTATGATAAGACAAATCTGTTACTCTGACACCACAGAAGGTACATATGTTGAATTCGGTTTTTCCCCCGAGAGGGAGGACCGCCAGCAGAGGGAATCCATCAGTCTGGGGTGTGGACTGGGAAGAAGGGAAGACAGAAAGAATGTTCTCTCTCACTGAGGGGTGGGGTTTGGGAGCGGCACCCACAGTCATTACAGAAAGTCCTTGTTCCCAAATAAAAATCCTGATATTCTGCATTCTGTGTTTTCTAAAATCTTTCAGCAAGGGCTTCTTTTGAGAGTACACTTGCAGGATCCCCCCTCCCGACCCCACACCCACCCAGGAAATAATCGCCAGGAGCAGATGGGGTGGCTTCACATAGGTGGTTTTATGGAACTGTGAATGAGCTAATCAAAATCTTAGGAGCACACACACACAAAAAAGCTATAAAAATAAACTTAAGGAAGCATCTCCTCTCCATTTACTTCCTGCCTGCCTCCAACAACCACACTGAACTCAGGAGGTTAAAATGTTATTAAGAAGGCTCAAAAAATATTTGCAGAGAAATTAAGGTGTTATGCATAATCTACAAAGCAATGCATGCAGAGCAGATAATTATGTGAACATTGACTTTAAAAATATTTTGTTTATCTGATAAACTATAATTGCAACTATATATCGCTCATCTAGTCAACTGACTAAAACAATAGAATAATGTGATTATGTGATTTCTTTAAATAATTTATATTTTCCCACAATTATAAGAAAAAAGTGTTCATGATAAAAACAAAATTAAGTTAAGGAGATATCTGAGAAATATTTATTAAAAGACCATAAAGTGATTATAATTCTGTTCTTGTTTTTCTGTTAATTTTAGCTCTTTAAACCCAAGTTTAGAAAATGCTCACATACATCTCAAAGAACTTTTTCCATGTAGTCTTCCTCTCTAGCATGTCAGCTATTAAAATACAGAGCTAGAGGGAGGACAAGTTTTACATTTTCAAATAAGAAGAAAATCAGTAACTACATATTTTGACAGTTTATTTCCAGGAGTCTAATCCCATCAGGTTTTAGTTGTAATATTTTGTGAGGAAAAAAATTGTTAAACAAATAAGAGACAATACAAATGTTTTATAACTTTAGGAACAATGTCAAAGAAATAATGCAAGTCAAGGTACTAGGAAAATAATTTTTCAAACTAAGCCACCTTTTATAAAACTAACACACCACATCTGTCCATTGCTTTGTCTAACACATCTTTCAAGATTGCCACAAAGTAAGGCTTCTAGGGGAGGTAGTGGCAGTGATGTTTCTATTAGTTGTGATAACTAACGTGATTCTTCAAGTAATAGAAGTTAAAGCTACTCAAATAATATTAGCGTCTTACGATATCCTTATTTACTGGGGGACAAAACTGTCACAGGCCTTTAATATACACAGTCTCAGCTCTTGTTAAAATTTGGATAACTCCAAGCACATCATCAGTGAGTACCGCCCTTTTCATCCATCACTATTCTGTGTGGAATGTAACCAACTGGCCGTGCTCCGGCATACGTCTCAGAGCAACCTGCACTAAGATGACGAGGCCAAACCCTGGGGCTTTAGACCTCAGCTCACTGGGCTGCCTGGTGAGGAGGGGAGCCACCTGGCAAGGACATGTGCTCAGCAGGTGGCTCAGGCAGCTGCGTCTTTCTGAGGTTGCTGACGGGTAGAAGCTGCTTGCTGACTGTCCTCTTAGGCAGAGTCCTTCCTTGACCTGGGATCCAGACAGTGGATGTACACTTCTGGCACAAGAGTGGTAATATTGGGGTGGCAGAAGGCGTCCTGTTCTGGGTATATTTGGAAGCTGGTGCTCAGAGAGTTTCCTGATGGATTGGAGGTGTGCAGTGAGAAACGGGGTTGTCAGGAAGCTCTCCAGATTATTTTTTTCTTAATGAGAGTAAACGCAGGAAAGGTGAACTATATATATTTTTTCTGAAATAAGCAAAGGGTAGAATGAAGGGTAAAGAAATAAAACAATTTTGTTCGAGGCAAATTCAGTTTGGGCTCTGGGTTAAATGTGTTGCGTAGATGTGAAGTATAGACTTAGCTGGATGAACTCGTGGGCAGATAGGTGGGAAAGTACGTGTGACATCTTTATAGTCATAGGATTGGGCAGGAGTGAGGGCTAAGGTGAGACGAGACAATCAGGCCCAGAGCCAAGGCTTAGAGTTAATCCAACATTTGGACATAGCCAGGGTGGCGAGGATCCAGAAGGAAGACTAAGAACAATGTTTTTCCTGTAAGGTGACTGAGAATGGAAGAAGGAGCAACTGAAGGTGCTTCAGGTTTGGAAGACAGAGATCAAGGTGTTCCTACATCTTTGTATCTGAATGTTTTCATTTTATGACAGAAAAGGTCTCTGTTGATTAAAAAGAAATATAGCTGACTTTTGAATAGTGCAGTGTTGTTGAAGTAGGGCATTTTCTCCATGAAAACGAATAACTAAGCAATGCCCACTGTCTTTTACAGAGTTGTAGTTGATTATAAAGATCTTTTGGAAAGTGCACTATAAATTACCTTTGACAAACAGGTGAAGGATTTTAATAAGCTTAATTGTAATGTTTGTCCAGAAAAACATTCCAAATCCACCCTAACTGTATTCTCTTAGATACACAAAAGCTGTGTTTTTTGAATAAGGTTAAAGTTGGTCAGTAGCTAATTTTACATGGGTGTGTTGCTTACTAAGAGATTTTTTTTTGGATTGGCATTACTAAAAACAATGTTAGCTTAAGTTCTTCTCTTGTGATTTTTTTGTGTTAATTTTATGTGTAAAACTGAATATCAGAATATACTTACCAATATATTTAAACAAGTTTGCAAGAAATACATTATTTTAAAGTTTTTAACATAAAAAATGAAAATGAACATGAAACCCATTTGAGACACATTAAGAAAGGCTAAGTCTTGTTCACATTAAGTCTATTGACCATACAGCACTTGGGCAAATGTAATAATGCAGTTTTATCACATCAAGCAATTAGTATTGTCAGTTAGTATTATCTTAAAATTGCTGAAAGTACAGTAGCAGGCTACATTTGGACCAAATAACTATATAGAGAGAGTAGCATGTGGTAAAAAAAATAACGAAAAGCTGCTGTTTATTTAAGAAAACCTCACCTGTACCATGCTTTTCAGCCAGTACCTTGCTTTCCCTTAATGAGTATCATCAGAAATATAATTAAAGTTAATATATTTTACTTTTCTAGTGCTGATATGTGGACTCAATATTCTTGAGGTTTACTTTAAAAAATCTCCTTATAAAATTAGATTTCTAATTCTTACTCTTCCCAAAACACACCCCTTAACTGAAAAGAAGTCCCCATTGAGGACAGCCGTGTTATAGTTTGATCACTATGCAACCACACGTGCCCTGGGAAAGTTTGCAGACGGAAATGTTTATTTAAGTAAACCAAAATTACAATTGGGTACATGCAACCAGACTGAAGTATGTTTCTGGTGGAAATGCTTGTTTAAGTTTCAATCTATTAAAGTTTGTTTCAATCATAGTATTGTTTACTTTTAAGACAATGAGGATAATTTGAAATTTTTGTAATTTGCAAAGACATATTGCAAGTGAAAATGCAGTTTACTCATGCAATAATCTCGGCATGACTGGAATTTATTTAAACTATGTAAACGGTGACACCCTGCCATAACTCAGTGAGGTCCAAATATTTCACTAGACAAAACGTGAGGTGGTGAAAATACAAGGTTAATGGAAACTATATATATATGAAGTTGACCTTCCAGTTACTCTGTGGTAAAAGAAAAAGAAAAAAAGTTGTCACTTAAAAAAAAATATTTATTAGGCCAAATGGGAAAAAGAGCGAAAATTACAGAGAAAGTATATACCCCATTCTGACCTGAGACAGGGTGAAGTGGGAGGAGACTGTCATTTCTCAACACTTCCTGCCACCACGCCCATCACCACCGAGAACAAATCCGCTTTCACACTCCCGGCCCCTTTGGAGAAGTTCGGCTGACCAGAGATTGGTGTTATTTGGCAATACCACCTAATTGGCATTGGTACCACCGAATTTACTGTAATCTGAAATAGTATCTACGCAGCAGTCTTTATTTGTTGGCGCATTCTGTTCCTTGCTGAGGTTTAGGCAGTGGATTGGACTGTCAGGCTGAATGTACTACCCCTTTCTCGGTGCCTGCCACAGTGTGTGCTCAATGGGCGAGAGTGGCCTTTCTGACTCAAGAACAGCCTTTTAGCAAGAATGTAAAAGGAACAGTTGTACTTCTCAAAGGAAAATTCTAAACACCGTGCGTTTATTCTTTAAGCATTCTTAGGTACGTAAAACTATGTTTTATTATAACTATGCTTTGTTAAATAGCAGATGTGTGCATCGTTTTCTTTAAAAAACAGCTCTAGCTCAACCCACAATTTCTTTGTACATTTACTTTTTCTTTAAACTATGTGGGGCTTAAGATAACTCCTGAAAGTAAAACTACGAATGATTCCCGGCCTTTGAGCCCAAGCTGCCCCTGGTCAGGTGACAGTGAGCACGGAAGAGGACAATGGTAGCCCCTGTGATACTGGCTGGAGAGAAACAATCAGAGGACTCAGTAGTGCTACCGAGGAGCAAGCAGTTCTGAAGGCAGAATATACCTAAATATGATGTTTGAAAGAGGTTTCAAAATTAAAACCTGGAAAGCAATAAAATACATTAAGAATTTGATGTTCTGTTTAGAGCAGCAAGTCTTTTCCAAGACTGGTGACGAGGAATCCTTGCTATCCTCGCGGAAAGGAAATTAAGGAGGAGAAGGGGAATCTCAGGCAGAAATCTTCCGGTTACGAGCCTTTGATGCAGAAAGGCTACAGAATATTTACACTAGGGATTCATAAGACACACAACCTGCATTTTCATAATGAAAAGATGATTATATTTCAGAAGTGCCCCCCTTAGGGAAGACCAATATTATTTAAAATCAGGTTAGCCACCAAATAAAACTGTTTAATTTCATCCTGGGTTTGGATCCCAGGCAACAGTTCAGAGCCATGTTACCAAGCTATTAGTTTTGTTGTGTTTTTCTACCAAATCCCCAATATTTCTCAGGGGAGACAGAACTCGGACAATCTCAAGTTCTGTCTCAGAACTCTGTCTCAGAGGAGACAGAACTCGAGCTTGTCCAAGTTCTTTTAATGTGTTTTTCCATTGTTTTTATAACTAGCGTCAAGATGAACATGCCAGAGAGAGTGGACGATAAGTCTCGCTGCAGCAGCGCTCTGGGATGTGGTAGAGCATCGCACTCAGAGCGCCCCGCCTTTTGCTGCTGAAATTCTCCCAGCTTCTGGCAGGCAAGGCAGCAAACAGAGGTGAGTAAGAGTCTGCAAAGTCCCAACAGTGTAGATAATCCCACTCTCTTCACGATTTCCTTATGTCTCGGAGTTCGAATTGAGATGTACTTATCCAAGGAAAAGATCTTGAGAGAAGAATTCAACATGCACCTCCTCAGTCACTTTGCCATGCTCTCGTACTGTTAGTATCTGCTCCTGTTTCAGATCTACACTCTTTTCCCAAACATGCCTAATTCTATCTTATTAATGACTCGCATGTTTGGATGAGTCAGTGAATAAAAAGCATCTTTCTGCTTAAACAATACTGCTGATTTTTATCTTCCACAAAAATAATGAACAGAACGAAACCTTGCAGCCATGCAGTTATCACCGGAAATCCTGAACTCATCACTGGCGAGAAGATTCTACAGAGTAAAGACAAGCAGGGTGGGGACTCAACATCATTTGATTTCAATGTGTAAAGGGTACGACACCTCTTTTTAAATCCAAAATTGCTGAATTGGGACTTAGCAGCTTGGAAGACATTAACCGAAGTGATTCATGGCAATTAGGATTATTCAAAACACTTTCTTATATAAGAAACAACAATTCAAAACAAGATAATTTTTCTTACTGTATTTCACAGTATTTTCTTGGAAGGTACTATGAAACCAAATGTAAATATGGAGATGCAAGTTTAGCATCTGTGAACAATAAGAAAATGCTTTATTTATTATAATGAGAAGTGCTCAGAAAATTGAATATGAGTCTGATATTTTAAAAGCACATATTTTTAAATATTTTTTCTCAAATTCAGTTTAGTTTTATATCATGGGGAAGTTATCAACTGAGTGTATATAAAGGCACACACATGCTGTCATAATATATGAGGAAAAAAGAAGCCATTTAATTCTTACTTTCAGCACAAGACCATAGGCCAAACTTAAGTGAACTGAAATTAAATAACATGTATTAAGCATCTGCCAAAGTCTAGCACTAAACATACTACAATAAGTGTAGAAACCAAGCATAAAGGAGATAAAGTCCCTTTCCTAACTGGTTGTAAACTAGAAGAGACCAATAAATAAGCAAAATGTAGGGCGAGGTGACCGTGAATGACATGACAATAATGTAGACAGATTGATGAAAAATTTGGATATTAAGGGAGAATTAGAAAGGAAAGACTACATACCATAGGAGACTTCATAAAAAAGGGAGCTTAAGAAGTTATAAAGTGTTCGTTCACAGTCATCTGCAGCATTTTCTTTCCAGATTAATGTGTTCACCTGTAGTCTCCTAGGGCTCTCAGGTATTACCACACAGTTAATAGAAATGTGCTGTTGGTGGGGACTTAATTCATTCAATGAAAGGAACAGAGCAGACAGAGGAGGATGCACAAAAATTCACTGACATGATGAAATCGTAACTATTAATCTCATCATCACAAAAGGTAGTCCCATCAGAAATCTAAGTACCAGAATTAGGAAGCATTTCCTCATGGACCCTTCTCATTTCTGCATTTTCTTATGAGAAGAAGCATTAATAGTACTGGGTTTTTGAATTAATTTTTCAAGGATATTTGTAAAAGGAACAGCTTTTAATAATGCTTCCTTCTAGATCAAAAGACAGGCAGGCATGCTTACTGCCCATTATAAAAATCAGGGTTCTTTGGACAATTGCCTGACTAGCACCGCCCCCCCCCAAACGGTCTCTTACCTTATTGGAGTTTGTGGTATTAGAGATAACACATGCCTCATCAATGCATCCTTCTTCATCTTTTATAATGGCTGATCCACAAAAAAGCCTCCCTTTAGCAAGGCCCGAACTAGCAAGCTATTTAGAAGCTGTCCATCTAGTGGTGCATGAATCCTTTGGGTCGCCCCAACATAAATAGCTTTTGGGAACTACAAGTCTTGGGCTGATTGTCTTGCTGACTGAAGTCCTGAATGAAGGGAGGAAGCCTGCTCCCCAGGGCACCCCATGGGGTTTTGGATTCGTCACCTCCCTGACATGGCTCTCAAGTCTAACCTTTTGAAAGTTGCTGTCATGCTTGGTAGGATCTTGTCCAACTGAATGCCTGACTGAGGGGACTTTGTGCCTCTCTTGCCATGATGGGGAACATTGAGTTGTACTCAGTAATTAATAAGGGGGAACGAACCCAGAAGCCTTACCTATCCATTGGAAAAGGCATATTAAAAAAATACCACCGCAAACAGCATCTTGGCGTTCCATGAACCAGTGGCAGTCATCCTCTACTCTTCCCCCTGGAGCAAAGCTGCAGACCTTGGGGGCTCTCAGTCCACTGGGGCTCCCTGAAAGGCCTGGGCTGGGCTCCCTGAGGATTCAGCTAAGCTAACACTGCCTGTTGACTCTGGGCCAGGGAGGCTGTTCAGCCTCAGAATCAGCGAGGCACAGCCCAAGTCAGACAGGGTCACTCTGCTTAGTGGGCAGAACACAAGGGCATTCTCATCTTTCTGACCAATCCCATGATGCACCTGGTTATACTTTACTGACTCGATGCCAATGGCCTGGGCATTTCACCTGCCGCTTTGAAAACTACAGAGTGCCTGATGAAAGGCACCCCTTTGGGGTACCATGACACCTGGAAACACATTTTGGCTGCTTATCAGATTGCCTCCGTCACTTCTGCAGATTTCAGAGTGAGGGCCCGTTCTGTCCCAAGTCAGGCTGGAAGTAAGGTGCTGCTCAGGGCTCCACATTCAAATTGTTGCCCCTATTGCCTAACCCCTCACCGCAGCAGATGCACGGCACATGCAGTGTTACATCCAGCTGCACGTGAAGGGCTCCATGCTACTTTGTGGTCTCTAACCTAGGAGTCTTCTAACTGTGTCTTCTACTCAAATCTGTGGGACTTTAGCAGGCCAACTGGCTCACATGCAAGTAGTGTAAAATCTCAGACCCCTCACTGTTCTTGAGGCCTGTAGATAAGCATTTTTAGAGTCTGTGATTTTGCAGATTTAATAGTTTTCATATGTAATATTTGGATTGTAGAATGTGTGTGCATGCGTGTGGATGTGCATATGTCTTGGTGTTTCGGTTAATAAAATCTATTTATAAAATTTCATGGAGTACGCATAAAAGTGGGAACTTTTGGGTTTTTCAGAAGAGTGGTTTCCAAGATGTGCTTTGGACAGACAATGCTAATTGAAGAGCTAGTGAAAATGTTTCCCCAAGTAAGACTTTTGCCTGAATAAATGCTAAACGTTTAAGATTAATTACTGTTACTTAATAAAAATATTTCAATCACACAGTATTCAAATCAGCAACAAGCAGTAATGGGTTAAAAGTTATGTTATTGTCATATACATAACAACTTGTTACTGCTGGTTTTCTACCATTCAATGTATTACTTATTTGTAGGAATTATCAACTTAGTTTTCTGATTCACAACAATTTTTTCAAAAAATTAAATCTATAAAGTATTACATGTGAATTAGTGAAAGTAAAATGTGAAGTTCCCAGAGTGGGCGGTGGGATTTGGAAACCTATGATTTAAATTATTGCTAATAACAAAGAGTTTTTTCAAAAAATTGTATTTCTTTTTCCATGAAAACAGTAAATGTATTAGACATGCTGTCACGCTGGCGAATACATGCCATGCCGCCAGGACAAGTGACAACCGTGAGCTGGCTCCCATTGCCACAGAAAACATGAATGTTTCAAAGTGAGCGCTTTTGGATTGTTTCCCACACGCATGGTACCAACCGAACAATCACCTGTCGTCAGGAGAGGGAAGGTAAACATTCCTTCGACATTGGGTGATGCTTCTTTATCAGGAAAGACAGTCGTGGGTAAGGGGTTAAATGTTCTCAGACGTGGGTCCCGTTTCATCCCTGAGAGAGGATTCAGAACAGCCCTGCACAGTCTTTTATCCCAAGAATCAGTGTCAGGCAAAGCAGGTGGTGTAAAAGTTTCACCCAACAAGATTTAATGAGAAGAAAACATCTTTTGACTTTTTCTTTAAATGTTTGGAAATAATTTAAATTTTCTGCCTCTTTTTTCTCCCAGGAGTTGGTTACATGAAAAATTATTTTCATACATATAGTGATTCTAGCATGGCTAATTGAGAAGTGTTTTGCCATTATTTGGTGCCTGGTTATTGAGTGTTAGGCACTGCTCTGTGAGGTTGGACAACATTATGAAATTCCTTTTACCAAAAAAACAGC
Organism: Carollia perspicillata; assembly: GCA_004027735.1. Lineage (NCBI taxonomy): Eukaryota > Metazoa > Chordata > Mammalia > Chiroptera > Phyllostomidae > Carollia > Carollia perspicillata. The sequence continues at coordinate 24,712 of PVKM010000332.1, read as the reverse complement.
AGTGCTGGTTGTGTGAAATGTCCATTTCACTTTGTGCGAGAGGAGGGCAGAGCAGAGCTCCAGGCAGACTTCTCTGAAGGTGTCAATGCACCATTTCGTCTGTTGTCTTTCTATACACGATGTCCCAAGTGAACTGTCCAAATTATCTGCCTATCAGACAATTTATTTTTAACAAATTATCTAAAAGTCTTATGTTACTGACAGAAAAGTCACATTTTCAGAAAAGCTTGCAAAATTTCTAGTTATTTTACCAAGTTCATATAATTCTACCATTTTCACGACTTACACTACCTACATTTAAATGAAAATGGGCATGGCACTGGAGTTATCGGGGGTAGATGTGGACTTTTATTTAGACCAATATTGTTGTGTTCGTGAATGAATAGAAAAGATTAAAGACATGAGTGTCAAAAAGTGTGGCCCTTTGGATTTTATCTCTGTAATCTCTTAAAATATGAATGCAATATGGTGGGGGTGGGCTTTCTCTGTTTACTTAGCTGGCTATTCAAATTACCGAGAATAGTGCTTGGGGTGTCGGAAGTATTAAGTATACAAACACCTCTACTTGGGACTTTCCAAAACATGTGTTAAAATCCTAATTGCTTTCCCCATTATAATTAGGTCCTACTCCAGACAGAGGAAATGTTGATGAAGTGGAGTGGTTACCATTCTGAGCAGTCAGAATCCTGCTGCAAAGTGGCCGGTGAAGTATGTTTGGGCTCCTTTTTTATCTCAGAAGTGCTAGAATTACTCTGAGGAATACTGCTGTTACCTTTACACAAGACAACTTTTAACTTTTGTTTTCTAAAGAATATAAGCTTAATTAAATTAAATAAGTTTAATGAAGAAGAGCTACACCTAGGAGCTCCTCCTTCCAAAAGATTACAGTTATGAGCATCACACAACAATTACACTGCAAGTAAAGAAAACGAGCACAATCCACTTAATCAATTTCTTTCTGTCTTGATTGCAAAATGATTCAGTCTTCTCCTGAATGCTCAAATAATAATCATCGTGACTTCCCATAGTGGTAACTATTTTCTTATTCACTTTTGGATCAAAGGAGCTAAAAAAAAAAACTCCTCCTTTTGCTTGAATTCTGTATTAATTGAAGATTGATCCCAAGGCATGAGGCAAATGGGAGATCAAAACACCACCTTTATTCCTAAATAACAAGTGTGACTCTACAAGATGTGTATTTGTCTATGGAAGAATGGGCTTCCTCATAACTAGGATAACTATACTATTTAGTATCTAAAGCAGGACCCTTTATGAAATTAAAATGGAGCAATGTTCCTAATTATGTTAAACACAAATTGAGACCATCCTGACAAACCGAGGCGTATGTTTACGCTCTCTGTAATGAAGCACAGACTTCAACGAATGCCCCTCCCACCTATTCCAGACAGTGCTGAATGATCCCAGGCCTCTCCTGTGGAAACAAGTGTTTTCTGCTTCTTGCTGGAGCAGGGACTGGGCATGTACTCTCAGCAGGGGCATCTTCTCCCAAGGAGAAAAGAACTAAGCCATCCATTGCCAGTTTACTCTCCCCACATTTACTGTGCTAAACCTCTAATATTAGAAGGGACAGACAGGGAGGGACAGCAACAGGTCAGAGGTTTCACCCCCGTGGACATCTTCCCATATGAGCAGAAACACCAGGAGTAAGTCTGAGGTGTCCCTCTTGACAAAGTCTTGCCCTGTTTTCTCAGGATTGGTCCTTCCACCTTTGGGACAAACACATTCAGTGCTTCCCGTAAGGTGTGTTTTAACAGAAAAGCAACAAAGCAGAGTATGCTCCAGCTCTTGTGATTCCAAAGACTAATCTAAAAAGAAACTACATGAAGTTTATCCTATACAAAATTTAAAAGAATAGATGACCAGTCAGAGGTTGTTTTCATAGCCTCTGGCCATGGAGAAAAAAGGAGGCAGAGACTGTTGGGAACCAGATGGTTAGATGCTGACATGTGACCATATGAGAAGGTTTTGCTTCTCTCCTGCTGAGCATGATCCAGAGGTGAGGGCAGAAGGATGGGCAGGGGAAGGAACCCAAGATACTTTAGGACCCTGAGGACAGACCTGAGGACAGCGCCTTTTTTCTTAAATGAGAGCTTGGTGACTCCATGTGGGCAGGAGTTAAAGGACGGATGCCATCGGTGAAACGGACCTCGTATAAGATAGAAAATGATCCAATTTTTTTCTGAGCTACAAGGATAAATCACAGAGACCCCATGGGCCTTTTGACTTTCATGGGAACATGAAGGTGGGGACAGCAGCAGGGAGACAGATCAAAGTTCAGTAGCTTCTTATTCTTCCCAAAGATGCCAATGAAATACATACACCCCCAGAATTTACAGCAATTTCAAAAAAATTCTAAGCTATGAAGATTATAATTCTAGCTCCTAGAAAAAAAATAGAGTAGGGGAGAAACTGAGCCATGGGAAAACAAAGGTATATGTACATATATTCATATATATTTAATGTTGACTTTTCACGTGCATGAATGTGTGACCCTTTTTGAACATTCTTCCATATTCAGATAATGTGTTTCCAGGAATTTTTTTGAGTTCAGTTTCCCCTCATACTTTTTCCCACATTTAAATTCTGCATTTGCTTTATTCTAGTAATGTTCTTGTATATAAAATATTGTTCAGTTTTGCTTATTTTCTATAATTGCTTCATTTTAAACTAAGTCAGCTCAGTTTATTAATTGGATAATTGAAAGTTGACTTATTTATATAAAAAGGACTGGCTTGCAGCACTAGTCCAAGAAACATTTTTCAATTACATTAAATGATATATGATGATAAAGTAAATAATGCACTTGAACCAAAGAATGTCTATAGCTTATACAAGGAATGAATAAACCATGTGTTAGTAGGGAGTTTGGATTTCCATCAGAAGCATATTAATTAAAAAGTAGTTATATTTATATCCTAAACATACATTCAGTCCATATAGGCACCTCACCAGTATATCCATTAGCATTAGTAAGAGTAATTAAAGTGAAACATTTAACATTGTACAAACTGCATCCCTAAGAAAACTACATTAGGAGTCTTTTCAAAGTCTCACTACTTAAATACATGAATAAAAGCTCCTTCTACTAAAGTAATTTTACACTGTACATTGAGAGAATAAAGCAGAGAAATATCATGAACACAGGAATATCCCCACTTTTCTGGCCATTTGTGTAAAATACTAACGAAGCAAGTAAGGAAGGCGATTCCAGCAGAAGACAGTCCACAGAAGTCAAGGATAACGCACTACTAGCTGGACACCACATGAGAGTTTGGAGATGATGTCTCCTCACTTAAATCGCCCATGAGTGGTGGATGTTGGTAAATCGGAAATAAAGCTGACTTTGACTTTGATCCTTTTGGTTGTTCTAATATCTGGGCTCTGCAAATGAACTGAGAAATGGAAGCACCTTTCAGATTTGAAATGCCAGTCTCCAGTACCTTCCAACAGGGGGCGCATGCTTGGAAACAGGAAAAACCACTGTCTTGGTGGGGCCCCCCGTGAAGCTAAGAGATTAGGGAGATGAAATAAAACAATTCCTTCCATCAGATGCCCACGACTAATTCTAAGGCAGAACCCAGTCTTGTTCCGAGTTACACTTACAACTGACTTACACTCGACATATCCTGTTGGAGAACACGCTTAAGACAGGTTTTAAACAAAATGACTGCTATGTAAGGGGGGAAAAAAAGAAATTAAATACCTTAGGGTAGAGCAAAGCTTCTTAAATTTGAGCATGTATCAGAGTCACTGTAGGGCTTGTTAAAACACAAATTGTTGGGCAACACTCCAGAGCTTCTAATTAGCCCTGGGGCAGGGCCGAGGATCCGCATTTCTAACTAGTCTCCAGGTAAGGGTGGTGATGTTGCTGGTCTGGCCATCACTTTTGAAAGCCACCAAGATAGAACAATTATTATGCTCCCGTCCCCAGCACAACTTCACATATTCACGTTACTTTTTTGGTTCCCGATGCCATTTGAAATGCCTTCCACTTGCTTAGGTACAGGAAACAGTACACAGAAGAATTAGTTGGGGTTGAGAGTAATCACTGGCAGAGAGAGAAACCTCCAATGCAACAAGAATAACGAAGATCGAGAAAGGTATTGCAGGTCATTCTGAGGGGAGAGGAGTCACTTGGGATCGAGAAGGGATGATGTCTTTCCTCTGTGGATTTCAGAGCAAGGCTTGTCTGAATGCAGGTCCAACGCCAGAGAGAACTAGAGGGAAGAGGGAGAAGGAAGAAAGCTGTGTGCATGCTTGGAACGTCACCTCCCACTCGGGGTACCAAGCTGGAGCTGGCTTCACGGGTCTGAAACAATACCAGACAGGATTAAGGGAACAGAACCAAGCCTTTAAGTCCTTAAAAGCTGGCCAGGCAAGTCGACTTGTGGTTGAGACTCTACCTTCAGAGAAGAGAATTTGTGTGTAAACTTATCTGTGTCTAAATTCTGCATTTTATTTGTGTTCACTTTTCTCTTCTTAATGCACTTACTTTGGAATGTTTGTCCTTATTAAGCCAAGATGTGGGAGGAAGAAGAATGCCGTCAGAGAGACTCACCATGGTACCAGCCTTAAAATACATCTGCCAAGTGGAAAAGGGACTTGGTGAGCTGGGTATTTCTCTCTGGCGGAACTCGGGGACCTGGGCAATGATGACCGAGTGGATAGCGCCCCTCTTAGCAGAGGACAATTTGGAGTGAAAACAAACTGCATATCTTATTTTTCAGAGGCGGTTTCACAAGATGCACGAGACACTAAGGTTACTGTATAGATCCTGGCAGAAGATGGCAAGTAATCAAATGTGCCTATTTCCATGAAGAATAGTGCCAGACTGCAGAAGTACTTATGATTAAAGGCCTCACATATCAGATGCAAGGAGGGAAAAATATTTGAGACATCATTTCGCATTTTGTCTATACATACAAACGAGGGGAAAGAAAGCCCTTCAGAATTGTCCAAATACATTTTGGCATTTTAAAGACTTTAGATAATTTGAAGAAGAAAATGCTTGTTAGGAAATAATTTAAGCCATCGTTCATGGAGTGTTTTTCTACAGAATGAGGCTTACGGTAAAAGGGCAAAAAAAAAAGAAAAGAAAATCGTGAAAGATAGCTTTGTTAAATGTCAGTGATACGTGTCTGTTACTCTTCTGCCTTGTAGGCTAATAAACTGCATACCAGTTGCTTTAGAAATGGGGTGCTAGGAGCTCACCATAGAAATTAACACACTGCAGGGACTCACTACCACGTGAAAAAATACCCCTAAGAATTCGGAGTCATCCAAGCCACCCAGAGTGAGTGTTTTCTGGCACCTGAGGTGTTATGATTGCTACGGTCCTGTCACATGGTGCTGTTTTCTCAAGTCAGTGAGTTTTTTAAATGCCATAAAGAACTTTGCCCAAATGCTTCAGCTACAAGCCAAGACATTTTTTTCCCAGCTTAAGAAAGAGAGCATCTGCCATTAAATAAAACAAAATAAGATTTTCTACAACCTCATAATTAATTTGAAAAAGGAAAGCCGTTGCGGCATAGACTACAATAAAGGGATATGATAAAAATCGCGACGAACAAAGCAGGTACAACTGTGTTCCAGAGAGGCAGTTTTGCCATTAGAGCAACATTTGGTGGGTAGGAGGCAAAGGACGGGCAAATAGCTTCTCCAGGATTCCACCTACTGCCTCCTCCACTAGCAAGAGGAGAGCAGAGAGCTGGGAAAAGAAAGAAAGAAGGATGCGGAATGAGTTACCATTCACTGATTTGTGAAATCAGTGTCCTCCAAACACTGAAATTTTCTGATTATCTTTCTGGCATCAGTTGTAGGCAGGTGGTGAAGGAAGGGGGTATGTAGGATGAACACTTTAAATGTAGATCGGTAGATACACATGTACACACATTCATAGAGACATATATAGCATACAACATAACCTATAAATATATCAACAACTTATAAATACATAGATATCCATTTTTTCTAAATGGATATATATATAATCTATAACATATATTATATAATATATATGTGTGTCCAGAAAAAAGTCCAGTCACTGTTAATATAATGAGAACAGTTTGCATGCCACCCACGTAACGTGGCAGCCAAGGCAAGTAGACTGGAATATGGGTGCGTGAACAATGATGACTTCATTGTACTAGTTAGAGGGGTGGTAGATGCCATTGAGTGAGCATGTGTACTGTGTGGCCATCACATTCAAAATGACTGAGGAAGTAGAGCAATGGATCTGTATCAGATTTTGCATTAAGCTTGAACATTCCTACACAGAATTATTCAGATGATTCAGAAGGCTTTCTAGGACAATGCAGTGAGTGCAGTGCAAATAAAAGTCTGGCACAAATGCATCAAAGATGGTCGAGAATCTGTTGAAAGTGATCCATGTTCTGGAAGGCCTGCAACAAGCAGAGAATATCAAACATGTATGTGCTGCATTCAACAAATGTCAGTGACTGACAGTGTGAGAACTAGAAGCTGATCTGGGGATTCCAAAAACTACTGTGTCTGAGATGTTGATGCAGGATCTTGGCATGATACGTGTCATGGCAAATTTGTTCCATGGCTTCTGCTACCTGAGCAGAAGGAACATCGTGCTGCAGCTGCTAATGACTTGATCCAAACCGCTATCAATGAGCCATGTTTCCTCAAGAAGGTCATCATTGGAGATGAATCATGGGTCCACGGCTACAATCTAGAAAGTAAGGCCCAGTCATCCCAATGGAAGTCACCTGGTTCTCCATACCCAAAGAAGGCATGGCAAAGTCAAAGCAAGATCAAAATCATGTTAATGGTGTTTTTTGATTGGGAAGGTGTTGCCCATCACAGGTACACCCCATCCAGGCCAAACAATTAATAAAGATTACTACTGCAGTGTTCTTTGGTGGTTGAGAGATGCAATACAATGAAAACGGCTGCAGCTACGGGCAACTGGTGGCTGGCAGCTTCATCACAACAGCATACCTGTGCATGCATAACGTCTCACGTAGAGATTTTTTGGTGAAACATCAAGTCACCCAGGTGACTCAGCCCCTCTACAGCCCCGATTTGGCACCCTGTGACTCCTGGCTTTTCTCAGAACTAAAATCACCTTTGAAAGTGGAGAGATTATAGACCGTTCATGAGATTCATGAAAATATGATGTGGCAGCTGGTGACAATTCCAACAAAGGATTTTGTGGAGTGTTTTGAACTGTGGAAGAGATGCTGGGAGAACTGTGTGAGACCCCAAGGTGCCTGCTTTGAGGGGGACTGAGGCATCATTTTCCTATATATGTGGGGGGGTGGAAAGAGATGAAGTCTGTCCAGAAAGTGTGTGTGTGTGTGTGTGTGTGTGTGTGTGTGTGTGTGTGTGTAGTGTTTGCTCTTAGATTGCTAAAGACAGGAGGACTTGAGAAATCATACAGGTGAAGGTGGAAAAATGTTTGTGTGTGTACCCTAAAAGATTAGAGCAGTGTTCCTCACAGCATCCTATTTATATAACATCTTGATCCTCTCCGGATTGCACACCAGGCATGCAATATTGAAGTGCATGCTGACCAAGTTCATGGCAGAAAAAGAGAAGCATACATTTGTGTATAACTTTAGGTTATTCTGGGTGCTCTGGTCAGCCAGTAATAATTTGTACTAGAAGCGGGCACAGTTTACATCAATGGTTTAAATTATCTTGGTGAAATACAGTTCTGTGTTGGAACATAATGTCCTAACAAATTCCTGAGCGCTCATGGCTTCCTTCACAGCCCTGACAACTGTATATAAGGTCATTCAGCATGGCGCACTCTGCACCCTGAGAGAGGGGTGCTGGGTCCTGGAGCTGTCAGCATCAGCGCTGAACACGTCAGAGGAAGGTGCCTGTCGTCTACTTGCACTGACTAGTCCGAGGGGAAGCCGCTGGCATCAGCCCAGCATGGTTTGTAGGCTTCAGGGACACACTTCTGTGGCTTGTTCAGCAAGGAACCTGCTCCTCCATGCAGAAACGCAGGGTGTGTTCTAACTCCCAGAGTGGAGAAGCGATTCCTGCGGCTTCTCAGAAAACTGACCTTCCAACTTGACATCTGTCATAACTGGGCCTCCCTGAGGCTGTGCAGGGTTGGGGGGAGGTTGCTAGAGAAGGCAAGATGGCAGCAGGGCTTGTTTCGGAAGACCCCCCAGGGCAGGGTTGGCCCACGTGCTTAGAGGACGAGGCTTGGCTGGGATTTCCAAACGCACAGTGGGTGATGGACCAGCACTGGCTGGCTTAAGAGCAGGTGGAAATCCGTAAAACAGAATCTTTGGAGAGTGAGAATTAAAAGTGAAGTCTGCCCCTGTGATTACACAGGCAGCTATACCGCTCCGTGATCTGGGTCCTGGTTGCAGATCCATCGGCTGATTTGAAGGCAAAATGCTTTTTCCTTTGTTTTTTTCTCTTTCCTTTTCCCAATTATTATTAGAAAACAGCCCTGGCTGGTGTGGCTCAGTGGATAGAGCACAGGCCTGTGAAGCAAAGGGTCGCCGGTTTGATTCCCAGTCAGGGCACATGCCTGGGTTGCAGGCCAGGTCCCCAGTGGGGGACCCATGAGAAGCAATCACACATTGATGTTTCTCTCCCACTCTTTCTCCTTCCCTTCCCTCTCTCTAAAAATAAATGAATAAAGTATTTAAAAAAAAAGAAAACAAAGTAAAAAATAGTGGAAAAAAGATAATGATATTTGACCACATACAAAAATTATATATTTTTTGGTTTTAAGAAAAGAAAGATTTGTCTACGGCCGCACCACCCTGAACATGCCTGATCTCATCTGATCTCAAAGCTAAGCAGGGTCGGACCTGGTTAGTACTTGGATGGAAGGAAAAAAAGATTTGATTCACACAAAAGTGTGATTTTTAATACTATGCTCTTATTTTTTAAAAGTAGAGATACTACATGAACAATTATTTGTTCCATGCGCTCTACCGATGAAAGCCCTAAACAATAAAATCATTATCATTTTGTATTAAATTTAAATAAATAATATTTCTAGTTCCCCCATTTATGCTAATCATACTTGTGTAATGCTTAATACACTTTCAAAGAAAATGTTTAATAAAATAAAGCATTTAAAAAAACAGTTTTCAGGCTGTTTGATTTTCTATAGGAATCTGCAATATTCATATATAGGTAAATACCCTGGAATTACTTTCTCTATAATAGAGTCCATGTGAGGATATGAACAAATGGAACAATTTATGTATTGTTCCTTATTATATCCTTTTTCTAGTACATCAGTAAACTCTAAATGCTATGAAAAATATCATTTAAGAACAATGGTTTAGTAGGAAGTTTCTGCCAATAAAAGCAAAATCCAAAAACAAAGAACAAAACAATACACAACGAAGAGTTTAGAAAAAAAAAGCTTAGGAAATGAAGAAACATTGCAGCTTCCAATTAAGGATTTTAGCAAGATAGGAAATAAAAGCCAGGAACTATAGTTTTAAGACCTTCATAAAACCATATAATATTTTCACGTTACTTATTTTTGATGACCCAGACTGTTTTAGCTGATTGGTCAATGATATATTGCTTAAGATAAAACTGCTTTGGGGAGCTAGTTTCCAGAAAAGTGTCCACTAACAGCTATTTTTTTTCCTGTGGGAGAAATCTCCAATCCACCAAAGAACAGAGTAGGTAGTAATAGTTAGAAAACATGAGAAAAAAGAAACACACACACAGAGGAATATCCGTGTATTTAATTATGCTGTGCAGATCTTTGTAAAAGATTGCAAATAATCATGTGCTTATTCTGCATAAAGAATATGTACTGTCACGATTACAGAATTATTTCTGATTTAAGACTTCACATTAGAGGCAGGAAGGGAAAAATCATGCCCTTTTGCATTTTGAAGAGAGGGATATCTGTGCATCTTTTACTTCAGGAAAGAAAAGGAAAACTTAAAACTTTACTTCTTAAAAATTGCTTTACAGTAACGAGGAAAGTCCCATATTTTTCTACATTTTAGTAAAAGCTAACATACGTTTTTCTCTTGATTTAAAACAAAACAACAAAAAACTTTTAAAGGCTAAGTTTCTGGTTTGTTGCACTTAAATCATTAAAATGTTGTTTTCTTAGATTCCATGAGTTATGCAAAATCATTTTCAACAATTTCAATAATCATTTTAGCTGCATTTCTCTTAAATACAATCCTATTTACTAAGTACAATTAAATTTGACCAAAATGTTTTATGTTAGTGAGAAATTTTTCCAGATGTGAATTTTAAAATAAAGCTCATGTTATTATCCTACTTTGGAATAAAGCAATGGAGTAAGGAAGAAATTTTTAAATGAAGAAAAATAAAATGCTTCGTAAATAAATACATAATTAAACTTTGTTTACAATTCCATCCACAGATTTTGATGTTTGCCAGAATATACCATTGACTTGAGAAATAGGGTATTGGTTAACTTGAAGCCAAACAAACTTGCCTTCAGTATTAACTTGAAGTCGACACTGAAGCAAGTAATAACTGAATCGAGTTGAAAAACAAGTTACTCGCACACTCCATGTAATTCGTGTTGCCTCCATTTTGTATTTGTGTGCATTCTAGTGTAGCCTGAGCAATGAACCTAATCGATATGACCAAATGTGTCAAACAGTTCAAATTAAAACACATAAAATAGTTCAAATTTAAAGACACTCTTCATTATTTTTGTTTTCATCATAACTTCATATCACCAGGGTCACAATTTATTAACTAACGTTTTGTGTTATTACATCGGAACATACAACCAATTTTATGTTTGTAAGGCAAACTATAAGCACAAGGTGGGGAAAAGTAGGTTTATACATGTGAGTACATGAAACAATTTATTCTTGTTTGTTATTTATTAATTATTGTATTATTTTTCATATAAACAACTACAAACATACTTTTTCCCACCTTGCATATATGTATGTAATTAATATCACTCTATCTTACTTTCTTCTTTCTTTTTCTATCTTTTTATCTATCTATTTATCTATCATTTATTTGGGTGAATAACATGAAATATTATTGTTGCATCTTCAACACACTTCTGTTCCTGCAATACAGAGTTCCATGTGAATGTATCACATTGATTTATTTCCGCCCATCACACCAGCAAACCATTTAGAGATCTCTAACATTCCTTGAGTGGGACGAAAGAGTCTAGGCACTCACACACTCAGGACAAATGTAAAATTTGGTAACCGTCTTCCAGGGGATAATTTTCCTGTGGACGTTAAATTTTAATTGTTCACAGGAAGCTGTTTTACAGAAATGACATCATACTACAGATGGTCACAGAAGCATTTCACTAGCAACGGACACCCCTTCCTTTTGCATCAATAAGGGAATAGTTAAAATATGATCAGCCTGTAAAAGTGAATACAGAGCAGGCACAGAAAAGAAAGAGGGCGTATGTGTTGAAATAATAATAGCTAAAGCTATGCCTGCATATCAGAAAGAAAGACGTCTGGAAGAAATGCCCAAACTGTGGTGGAGGATGACAAGTGACCGCTGAGCGGGTTGGGCTCCTTCACCTCTCTTTGTTTACGTCTGCGTATCTTAGGGGTACAGCTAGTTTGCTTAACAGACTCTTGCTTTTCTCAGCTAGCATCCAATCCTGAAACCAGCGCTGTTCCTCTTGATCAGCGTTTGCCTGAAAACCCCTCTCCATCTGAAATAAATATATCTACTGGGCCCCGAAACAAATTATTCAACTTTAAAGTTGCACAGCCTCTGCCATTGTAAGAAATTTCACTAAGCCAGGGCGAAACTCCATCTCCTCTGAAAATGTTTATGTTTGACCAGTGCAAACGATGACAGATTATTTAGGTTACTCTCTGTCCTCTGGAGAAATGTTTTCATTAAGTCTGAATGGTACCTAATGATCAGGACGGGAAGTTCCAGAAAAGCTACTACTGTTCTTCCATCACTAAATGCAAAACAAGCTAAGACAGAGCAGGGAGGGGCACAGTGCAGCGCCATCTGCCTCTGCTCTCCTCCTCGGCCTCCTGCCGGGCCAGATGGGAGCACAGCAGCTTTCTCTCCGACCAGGGCCTTGCTTTCTTGTAGGAAAATCTGTTATCATCTATTGTCAAATATTTTCTTAGTATTATGATTGTGTGAGTGTGTTGAATTCACAAGAAACTGTAATGACTAAATAAGTATCTGAAAAATATACGCTTTTTGCCATGTTTCATATTACCCTGTCTCAAATTAATTAAAATCAATCCATTGCTACATAATATATTACTAAGTTTCGTAACATAATGTCTTTGTCCTTTTTAAGTATTCAAATAATTTAAAATATGAAGTGATGAAATAATCATGTAATTTCACAATCTTATTTTTCAATTAACATAGTAATCATTTTCCATGTTTCTGTACAAATATGGCTGAATAATATTAAATAAGAATATATTGAATTATATATTTGATCACAACCAACGCTTCAACATTTGGTATATCTTAAGTTTTTATTTTCTTCTATGATGAATATATTGCTATGTCTGAATTTCCCCTATTTTAATTTATTGCCTTTGGAGATATCACTGAAAGTAAAATTATTATTTTGAACAATAAGACTTTATTTAGATGCATGGCTAAACTGCCTTCAAATTTAACATTGTATACTTAGCAAAATATGAATACTATTGTCTACCAGGTTTATTAAATTCCATACTAATTTAGAATACTTACATAAATACCAAATGATAACACTGATTAAGCATTATTCAGTGATAGAATGTGCTTTCTAGCTTTAAGTAGGCACATATATTTTTTCTGTAACAGCTTTGAGGTCCTATCTGCCTAGCACAGGAAAAGCCCAGTTCCGTTTTATTTGGAGGACTCTCTCTCTTCCTAGTTTTCTCTAGTTTTCCATAATGCAGGAATCTGGAATAAGGGTCACTGGGTCTTTAGTCCATGACAGTCTCTGCTGCAGTGTCTATGATCTACGCCAATCTGATCCATTCAGATCTGCTGAACGCAGCACCTGTTCTTCCGTCTAAGCCTCGGAGGCCGCCGCTCTCGGTGTTATGCCCCCTCACGCACATGTCCCTCTCCCAGCAGAGCCCAGCTGCTCTACAATGCTGGATGTTCTTACTCTGTGGCATCAGAGACCCCCAAGACCACATTCACATTCCATGATTCATTGGAGGGACTCAGAGGACTTCAAAAACACTATGCTTATAGTTAACAATTTACTGCAGCAAAGACTACACATTAACATTAGCAAAGGTAAAGAGATATGGGGCAGAGTCCCTAAAAGGACTGGCACAAACGTGTATGTGTCCTTTCTTCATCTTGGTAGAATCCTAAAGACGGTGCTTAACCTTCCAGCGATGACATGTGACAACAGTTACAATGTATTGCCAACCAGGGATGCTCACCCGAGTCTTGGCACACAGTTCTTACTGGGGGCTGGTCACTTAGCCAGGGCTGAACACCTACCTACATACCTAATGTCAGTCATTCGGTCCAACCTCTATAGAGAACAAACTGATGCCTAGGGTGACCCAAGGCCTCAAGGAAACAAAGGCGCTCTTTCTTTTCAGGCAGGAGAGTCCAAAAGCTAAAGGCTACTTCCTGAAGCCTTCCAAGGAGCAGAGTTTCCCTCGGCACTGGCAGGGAGTGGACAAGCCCAGCAACCCAAGTACCACCTCTGCTGCACGGGCACTCACGGTGCCTGTCCCTCCTGCGTTCTTCTGTACAGAAGAGTCCTGTGCTTTCTTACCGTACAACTACTCCCAGCTCCTTAAAAGGCCCTGGCATTTAAATAGCTGCAGCCTGTCTTTCACAAATGGAACTGTCTCCACTCTCCATAATGCAGGAAATCAAAAACCTTCAAAAACAGAATCACAATGACTTCCTGGTCCTTTTTTAGGGGACCCAAAACAAAGAAACAAACAAAAAACAAAACAAAATCAATTCTCCTTCCCAGAGACACTTAGAAAAAAATAAAATGTTTTATCAGGTTTTTCTGTCACGGATGTGGTATATTCTCAGAGTTGTGGTTGCTTAAGAGACTGTATTCTAAGGTTAATTTATTACATAGCAAGAGTAATCAGAACAGATAGATTACACATATAATTAGGAAATTATATGTGCATCCTTTGATGACTGTGCTGGATTTCCATTGAAGTCAAATTCTTCTCCATAAACTAAAATTTGTGTTGTTTAAAAAATTTAGAAATAATAACATTAAAACCATCAGACTTAACATAGGTGTAATTATACACTTTCTACTGATAGATTCTTTTGGGTTTCTTTACTTTTGCTTTTTAAAATTGTTTAAATATGTCTAAAAAGTGAATATTAATTTTTAACACAAAGTTTATGCAAATATATGGGAACCTATAAAACATACAGACTGGGGCAAAAGAAGGTTTATAGTGTTTGTCATGGAAAACAATACGACGATGAGTAAACAGTAATCTAAGAATAAACCCTGTGCTTTGTGTCCTCACAGCTGCAGCCTCCCTTTGCCTGCCCTGCCTTTCCTTGGGCACTGCATGTGCCAAACACCACAGACGAGCACAAGAGAGGACCCCGCCCGTTGGGGAGATGGAGTGACCAATTTCCCCAGGGGAAGACTCACTGTGAGCTATAGAAATACTAACCCAAAAGTACTTCATAGTCTAATCTGACATCACACTAAATTGATATCCTTTTTTTAAGATATTTTTTCTGAGCACTATGGCTAAATACTGTAGAACTGAGAGATAAGCATGAAGATCCACTTCTACAAGGGAAGCATGAGAAGATCTGTACACTAGCTCCCCAGTAAAACAACTACAACTTATGAAAAAAAAAATTGTTACAGAGAACATTCAAGTCTGTGGATGCAGCCCTAGAGGCATATAGTACATGAAGAAATGTGGATTTGAGAAAATCTCCACTTTGGTAAGAACGGCAACAGTCAATGGCACTTGAGCCGTGATCTGCTCACCCCCTGCAGTCACCAGCTTGACAGCGTGTCTATTCTAGGTAGCTATACGGGGCACTCTCTGCCTTAAGCAACCAGCAAGTGCATCCCTATCTCCCTGAGAGAAGCACTCGACCAGCATTTGTCAGTCCCACCAAGTCCACATCACAGAGCCTAAATTTTAACTGGTGCTGCTGAGAGGCTGGATCTCCCTACCCCTGCCTGTGTTCCCTTCTTCTCCCCAGCCCACATCTGTAGGGTGGCGGTGCTTCCCCAGGAGAGGAAGAATGACAATACTGGACTTGTTACTCTAGCCCCAGCATGCCTGTAGGGTGAAGTCTGTGCAGGGAAAGGCAAGCGGAGAAGACCAGAGGCAACAGGTCCTGTGGTGCCTCACCCATAAAGCAGGAGGGTACTGACTGGGAGAAGGGGGTCGCTCTCTCCACTCCCAGTTCAGGATCTGTGGCCCAGAGATTTTGCCCAAAGGGTGAAGATACGGCATAAGAACACAGAGCCCCAAAGTTCTCCCCATAGGAACTAACTGAACTTAGAACCAAGATTAGGGAAATTAAAGCCCAAAGTATCTGGGGAAACAATGGAGATTTGGGTGCTAAGCAGTTTAGAGGAGGCAGATCACACCACGGGAACCACAAACTAAACCACAGACCAGCTGCTTTTTCAGAAAGAACCAGGGAAAAACAGATGAGAAAGATGCTCTGGGTGTCAAAATGACATTGAAGATTGACCTCAAATACAGTTTCTGCAGGGACTCAGACTTCGCTGGATTAGAGTGCGGAGCATTTACATCCACCACCTTATCAAAACCAATAGAGCAAGCAGCTGACAGTGGAGCCTACCTGCTGGGCACGATACCAACACAGGCAGGCAGCCTAGCCGAGAAAGTCAAAGAGAGCCCCGCTAAAACCAACAACCTAGGGTTCCTGTCCCCATGCCCAAGGTGGCCGCTCCCTTCGTGGAGTGACAGCAGAGGTCTCACAGAATAGGGGAGATAGACTTCATTAAAATAGTCAAGACAGGTCTAAACAAAATAGTCTAAATAAATTAGCAGGCAAAGAAGCAAACAAACAACAACAACAAGGTCTAGAGATGAAAGGTCAGTATCCAGAGCTGCTATACTATATTATAAAAATCCAGTTTTCAGCAAAGTAATAAAATATGAAAAGAAAGCATGAAGGCGTGAGCCACACATAGAAGAAAAAGCAAGCCAGAAATGCCGATGACAGGGCTCAGACATCAGACTTAACAAACACGTAGAACCACCACTATAAATGTGTTCAAAGAAATCATGGAAACCATACATTTTTAAATAAATAAACAACAGTATGATGATCGTGTCTCATCAAGTAAAGAATATTAATAAATAAATACAAATAATGAAAGAAAAGTCAAAGAAATATGCCACACTAACATACACGTAATAAGAGTAGCACAAGAAGAGAAAGTGAAAGCAAGAAAAACTTACTTGCAGAAATAATGGCTGAAAACTTGCCAAATATGATGAAGAAATACAAATGGTCATTAAGCACATGAAAAATAATATTATTAAGCATTGGGAAATCTAAATTAAAACAGTAATGTGATGTAGTTCACTGAGAGAGTTGTAATAAAAAAGACATATAAGCTTTGGCCAGGGTGTGGAGAATTTGGACACCTCACACATTGCTAGTGTCATCTAGACTGGTGTGGTCACTTTGGAGGCAGTCTCTCAGTTCCTCGGATGTGTAACCATGGAGCTGTCACAGGACCCACACAGTCCATTCTAATGTATAACATAGAGAGATTTGAAAACATGTATCCCCACAAAAATGTATAAATCGATGCTCACAGCAACAGTATTTATAATAGCTCAGAAGTGAAAATTCATCACCCGAATGTCCATCAACTGATCAATAGGAAACTGAAAGACTGCATGTCCATGCAGTGGAATCTTTTTTACAGTAGGAAAGAATGAGGTATCAGCACATGCTGCAACATGGATGAGCCTTGAAGGGAAGAGGTTGGGTTAAAGGGTCCAGTCATAAGCGGCCACATGCTCTACGATTCCATTTATTTTTTTAAAAACATGAGAATAGGCAAATCTAGAGAGAGGAAGCATATTAGTGGTTGCTGAGGACTGAGGGTGTTGAACAAGGAACAAGAGTGACTGTTGATGGCTACAAGGCTCGTTTGGGGGTGAGGACAATGTTCTGAACTGGTTGTGATGGCTGCACAAGTCGGAGAACAAACTGAAGACTATAGAATTTTACACTTTAATTGTGTGACCTGTGTGATATGTAAATATGTGAATCATAAGCTCAATACAGATGTTGTAGTTCCAAAAGGGATAATCATAGACCTGGAGAGGTTTACACCCTATTGAGAAAATGGCTATATTTATAGTACCAATCAAGATTTGATAAGAGCCATGAAACATTTCTGGACAAACTAATTGTTTTGCTATCTCAGTTGTAAAGCAGTTTCATTTCAGTGAAACAGACAACAATTAATACAAAAGGTGGAATTTGGGCTTCAGTGTTATATCCATAGGTATAAAATATATACTATAAGAAAATTTTCTAAAAGTGGAAAGGATATAACAACTCAAATGGAGTAAAAGCATAGCAGTGGGTTGGCTCTGAAAAATGCCCTTCTGACATGAGAAGGAAGTAAAACCATGGCTGGCCTGGGGGGTCACGCGATAAGGTTTGTGCAATATTCCGGTGTGAGAATGGTATTCAAAGGTTTGAGACAGGAGTCGAAATGGCTACATCAGTTGATTGTAGGTTCATGACAATAGAAATTTTCTTACTTTTTAAGAGTGATTACTGAGGAACTTTTGATCTTTAGACATACACAATTTCTCAAGGTTGACTTTGTTGTAAAGCTTATATTTGTTTATTCTCAATAGACATTATTTTGAAATATGGCAAAGTTGTTCATCTTTCATAGCCAACAAGAAGAAATTTGGGGGGATTGCCTTAAATAGCAGACAAAAAGAATAACAGATAATGTACCATTAACATATTCATTTGTATTCTCCACTGGTCTTGCAGAATCTTGATTATCAAGATTAAGTTATGTTACACAAAGTTCAGAGTTTGATAACTTCCAGATTTTTACTTACATCCATTTCATGCTTTGGAACACTAAACATTTTTATATACTTAAATCGAGAAGCTTGGATTTTCTTTCTTGTTTCTTGAAACTGGGGAAATGTCATCCTAATGTAATATTATCACATCACATAGCAAGAATTTCAAACCTAAGAAAATGTGTGATAGGAATTTCTCTGATTCAATGTCACACACTCTCCTAAGTGAAATCTTACAGTTTCAATATTTAGCTTCAGAATAATGATGTTGTTGTTATCATTTATTGTAATCACATGATTTAATGATGTTTTAAATATTTTTATGGCTATGTGCGTGTTTCAAATAAAAATAGCCGTAGAACTGAAAGTTATTTTAGCTACATGATCTACCACGCCCACCTCTGTCATTTTACAAATGAAATTGAGTCCAAGAGAGATTGGGCGGCGGGGGATGGGTTTAGGACAATTTAATGCCAAATCTGGGATACGGTTCAAATATCTTAATCTCAAATTCAGCAAGTTCCCTTGTATACTGCCCAACAGATTAGCTAACAATAGTTTGGATAATCATAAAGGAAACTTAATAAAGAATATGTGACATGGTAATAAATGATTTCTATTTCTGGCTTGTCAAGGATTTGGACTGTCTAGAATATATTCAGGCCTCAACCCATTAATTACACACTGCTACATGACACTCCGTCGCGGGGGCCAGCCGGAACTCAGATCTCGGGGATGGCAAGCGGTCAGGGAAGCCAGCCCAGCCAAGCGAAGTCCCCTTGCTGGGCTTTGAGCTGCTGGCTTCTTGAATCCGAGGGATTGCCGAGTCTCTGAGCGCCCACGGCTGGTGTGAGAGCAAGGATTCGCATCAGGTCTGCACCATACGGATGCAGCTCCCTTCTGCCTTTCCCAGATTCCCCGCGTGACAAACGTCAGAATTAAACTGCTGCAGCATTCAGCACATTTTTATCCAGATAAATATTGGAAACATATTTAATGCAATATTGAAGGGATTAGAGCCTTCAGGAAAGGGAAAGTCTGACTAATGCAGCAGCTGCACGGCATTCCGCGGCGCCCGAGCCATTGCCAGCTCGCATTAGCCCGTCCAGGCCTTGACAGGAAACAGCGTGCGGGCCGCGCGGTTCTGCCCTGGACGCCTCCTGGAAGTTGGTTCTCTTGACAGTATTACCGGCTCTTGCTTCCGCGGGTTGCCAGTTGTTAACTGTTTAATTAGCATCTCATCAAGCTTTATGTGGACTTTTCCCTGCACTCGAACAGATGACGTTTTATGACGATCCGTGGTGGAAAAGGTGGGTACACCAGGCCGTACACAGGTGGGGCATCGTAGTGATGTGTGTTTCACATCGACATGGCTCGATTAAGCAATGCCCCCCAATACATTTAATACATAAAAAATTAAAATATATATCAAAGAGAGACAGTCCAATAGAAACTGGGGGATCTTTTAACTACAGAAAACGAGCTGGTGGTGTCTTAATATTTTATTTCAAAAACTGGGAACCTAAAACTAAAATGAAACAAAAGCTGCACGCCACGTCGTTCAGCTTGTTCTGGTAGGCGAGTCCCTGTTTCCCTCTCCGTATAGGTCGCGCTATCTCGGGGCAATGCTGGATCAGGGCCTGCTGTCCAGCGGGTTCAGGTGGAAAGGCCATAGCGCGTGCAGAAATGTTTTCTTCTCCGATGGGATGGCTGTTGCTCTGAGTGATCTGTTTGCAGGTCACGCCAGTCGTCGGATATTTTGACTATCACTTTTGGACAGGAGAGATCGTTAATACAGCCAAAAGTCGTTTTTGGTAGTTAAACTGAAAGGTATGCAAATGATATGCCAAATAAATAATTGAAACAAGGGAAACTGGGGCTCTGGAGGGTGGATGCAACAGCAGTAACGAAGCACATTTTCTTCGTCTGGACTCATTTGGACCAACAGCAGGTATTTATGGGCTGAACGGCAAAGGCTGGGAATAGAGGCTTTGTAGAATAAAGATAAATGACTCAATACATTCTTAAGAATACATATTTATTCATCTTGCTCCCTTCAGAGTGATATATATCTGAACAGACTGGGTGGCTCATAAACAAGAAACAATTTTTCACAGTTCTGGGGCCTGGGAAGTCCAAAAAAGGGCACCAATTTGGTGTGATTCTGGTGAGAGCCCCTTTCCTTGGGTAGAGAGGGTGGTCTCCTCCATCTGCACTTGGTGGAGGGGCGGGGGAGCTCTGGGGGTGCCTTTCACAAGAATACTAATCCCTCTCCTGGGGGCTCCACCCTCATGACCTAACGCCAGCATTTTGCAAGGGCCAAGGCCCCACCTACACATACCATCAGATCTGCAGGTGAAGATTTGAACAAACGAATTCTGTGGGGACATAAAGTTCCACACGATAGCAATGTTATGTATCCAGAGTCCTTATTTTGCTCAAAGCAAACAGTCCCACAAGTGAAAATAGCAAAATGAAGTAAAAACTTTAATGAACTTTCTGGATATGTTTTGTTATGTCATTCAAGTAAGTGCTAATTTTTTTTTAACTTTTACTTGTATTATAGAAAAGTATATTTGCCTAAAACAATAGTAAAATAAACATTTTTCTAAACGGTTTTCCCCCAAAGGACTTTGATAAATAAATGGAAATATAATACATCTTGTTTGTTTAAAAGCTTTACTGGGTTGTATGTAACTCTACAGATATTTATTCAGTTGGGCCTTAAAAGAGCCACTGCGGTATACTGCTCAGCAATGAAATATTTATAGGAAAACGGCTTTTTTGGAACATTTATTGGTTATATTCTAATTCTCAGCCCAGATACTTCCTCAGGTTTGATGCCCTTCTGAGAACACTTCGCATGCCTTTTTGCCTCATTATTTCTTACTAAGGCACCTATACATTGGTAATACTTTTCTGTTTAGACATCTACCGTTTATCTAAAATATAAGCTCCTCAAAGAGAGAGCAGGCATGGGGAAGCATGCAATGTTATGTTGATTAAGAAAAAGAAGGCTTTATAGAAAACACAATTACAGCACAGCACACTGAATCAGAAGGAGACACTCAAAACCCTGAGACGGGAGGTTATGCTGACTTCATATGCTTTCATGTCAACAGATTAACTATGCCGTCACATTCTGGTATGTACCTGAAAAGAAATGATATTTATATGAAACAACCACTTAAAACTCTCTGATAGGATAAAGGGAGTATTATGCTTCTCCATTCTCCCATTCATACAAAGAAGACACTTTTTCTGATGCCCCGTATTATCAAAATAATGTTAGCCTGGGAATCTCAACCTCCCTAAAGGCTGGACAGTTGCTCTTCAAGGAAATGGAGAAGATTGCTACAAGTGAGAAAGATTTATTTTATAGATTAATTCAAATGGTTGACTGATATCAGATACGCAGTAACAGCTAGTTTGGGATTCAGTTTTATATCAACTTTTGCCTGTACTTTAAATTTTATCTATAGCCCTATAAACTACCTGCAATACTAGTTTAATTAAAATATTCTGTTAATTGAATACATTTATTTTCCTTGGGACTAAATAATGTTTTACCCTAATTCTTTATTTCATACATCTCAAAAGTTTAACTGCCTAAAAGTTTCATAACCTTTTAGCAAATGTGATGTAGAGGCCCTTACAGTGTAATTTAAGTTTTAAAGGTAGCGTTTAGATTATTCAACTTAATTCGGCGACCCAATTGACAATAACTATACATTGTAAACTCCTAGAAACCAAAAGCAAAACAAAACATGCTAGATTAAGTGTCTAAAGGTTACATTGCTGTGTTATGTAAATGTGAATGTTTATATATGTGGAATTTTATTTTTATCGTGTTCATATTTATGGAGGCAGAAATAATACTGCTTACATTCTTGTTGTTGAAACAGTTTTAAAACACCTTTCTAGATGAAATATATTGAAGGTAGAAAAATGGGATGCAAATAAATTTTCATAGCAAAGTACACAAGTCTCTGTGTGCATGTATAGACTATCAAGTTTTAGTAAAATGCTATGTATGAGTAAATTATTACCAAGTCTTTACCTTTTGCTTTGACTTTTATCTTTACTTGCAATTTTACACATAAAGTCCTAGGGATATTTTCATTTAATTTCCCAAGTTTCGATTTCCACTGTTACTTCAAAATATGTATCAGAGATTAATCTGCAAGGCAAAAACGATGTCTACTCTTTTGATTCCTTTGTAAATAAAGTAAGTATCTGTAGATTATTTTTTACTATTGTTTGGGACAATACATTCTCTTATAGGTTAAATCCATGAATGAAATACTTTAATCAGGCAAGTTGTTATTTTTAGAAAATTATGCAATTTGTGGAGTTGAAATGGAAATCTGTGTGTAATTTAAGTGATCAAATAGTATTATAATTATGACTTGTGGAAGAAAAACATTCCTTAAATTCATAACACACTTACCTGAGCTTTATTACATTTTATTGAGTGTTTATGCTCAGGAAGAATCTCAGAAAGTTCTAAAAAAAAAAAAAAAGAAAGAGAGAAAGAAAGGAAACGGTCACAACCAGCAACTGACAAATAAAATGTCAGCCCATTGAAAGGGCTCACCATTCCCTCCCTTTGAGGACATTCTTGTGGTCAGATACACCACTTCCTTCCCTGGTGTAACCATTCATTAACCTATGCTTTCATAAAATTGCTTCTAATTTACATCAAAGCCAACTCAATAGTTATATTAATTTTTTCACTATTCTGTATGTCTGAAATCATAAAAGTAAAAATTAAAATAATTTTAAAAAGAAAATAAATGAACCAGAAGTACATGCTTCAATGTAACATGTAGCACTTAAACACATAATGTTGACATTATACATTAACATTTTTAAAATATCAAAACATTTGCATATGTTGGTTTTATGGTGCATATTTTACATGAAGAAGAAATACGTAAAACAGAAATCAACTGCTTCAGAGTTGACGCCCAGAGTTCTAACAGAGGGGTGAATGTGGGACTAAGAAGAGACAGGCGATTTGAAATTTGCTTTAAAAATATATACATGCCTCCATGCCTGTCTCCTACTTTGTAAAGTTGGGAGATTGATCCTCCAATATCCTAGAAGAAGATTGGAGATTCATTCCATAGGCAGCATAGAACAGAGATCTCTCGACTTGAGGACAACAGACAAGTAAAAAATGGAAGTACTGTAAAGGAAATGGAAGATTAAGTAGAAATTTATTTACCTTTACAATATTGAGGTACCATCCCACCTCTAACCTTTTCTCTTACCCAGTTTCCAAAATGGAGACATTCAGTATGATGTCATCTAATCAAGAGATTTCTATGTGTGGTGGAGGGAGTTGGACTTCTTTTTTTTATTTACTTTATTTTCTCACATTTTTTATTGTTGTTCAAGTACAGTTGTCTCCATTTTCCCCCACCACTCTCCCCGACCCCAGCCATCCCCACTTCCCACCCTTGATCATACCCACTTTGGTTTCGGGTCTTCTGAATAAAGCAATGAAACCTGACTATCAAAAGACTTTAGTAAGTACTAATCAACAAGGAAGAGCCATAGTTCATAAGACCCACTTAATAGACAAAGTTTCCAATCAGATTTAAATGCACTCTTTTAAAAGATAAGCAGATAACCATAATCAAGAAATATCTAGGGAGGCCTGAAAACTGAAGTAAATAGATAAAAACAAAAAAAAAAAAAAGAAACTTGTAACAAACACACTAGACAGGAAGAAAAAATGACTATCATTAATATTTTCAGAGAGATAAAAGAAAGAAATATATCCATACAGGAAGAGCAGGATGTAATAAAAAAGTGATATTCAAGGACCAAAAAAGACCTTTTGAAAGCATAAATATATAGAAGATATATTGACTGGAAAATTAAATTAAGGACACCTCCCATAAAGGAGATCAAAAAGACACATTTATGGTTACCACGGAATAAAAGACCAGAAATTCAGAGGGTCAGATCTGTAGTCTCAACATCTGAATAAAAAGAGTCCCTGCAAGAGACAACAGAGAAGAAAAGGATGAGGAAATAAATTAACTTAATAAATTATTCTCAGAATAAAAGGATTATGTTTTTTTGACTAAGTGAACCCACCAAATGCTTAGAATGATGGAAGAAAAGGGACCTCCCTCCACACATGATCCTACAATTTCTGAAAGTTATTATCAATGAGCACAGCACAGTTCTCACAGAAGAAAACTGAACGTTTTTACACAAAGGATCACAAATCATATTGGAAGCTAGAAAACTGTGAACATTAAGGTCTTAAAGATTGAGGAAATTTTTTCCCACCTAGTATTCTGTTCCCAAAACAACTACTGACTCAGTGTGCTTGCAGAGGTTTTGATATACAAAGTGCTGGCAAACTATTTACCTTCATTCACTCATTCTCAAAAAGCTAGTAGTGGATAGGCTTAAAAAATGATTCATTAATAATTAGCTAATTATTCTTTCCTTTATATCTCTTGCTCTGGGGGACATATCAGTAAAAATGTTGCTGCGTGAGATATCTGAGATTTTCCTGCCTATGTTCTCCTCTAGGATTTTAATGGTGTCATGGCTTATATTTAAGTCTTTTATCCATCTTGAATTTATTTTTGTGTATGGTGTAAGTTGGTGCTCGAGTTTCATTTTTTTGCACGTAGCTGTCCAGTTCTCCCAACACCATTTGTTGA